>WOGO01009346.1:0-10254 GCA_015342085.1 Leptinotarsa defecta
TCAAAGAATAATTATTTTTCTTACACATGATTGAGCGAAAATGGAAAAGTTACCATTGCCACAGCGTCATTTCCATCGAGCATTTCTACTTAATAATGTAACCAAGGGCGGTACAGTTTGTCACAGATTATTGCAACTATTTTGAGATGCAGAATGAAGGGCAGAACTATCAGGAAAAAACTTTCCCCAAAATCCAAAAATACGTCAAGTTTGTTTGCAGGTGTTCTGAACGGCATGTCAAATCTTACAGAAATCAGCATCTGTAATATGAATACATGCATTACACTACAGCAGATATTCTGTAACGAATACACCAACACTAAAAACAAGTATTGTGAGTTGTATGGGATACGTTAAGACATTTTTTCAACTGACAGCTCCAATGACAGCTAACTTGAGGCGAGAATGTTTTTTCAATATTCAATATTGAAAAGTTTTCAACTACCGTTGCTTAAACTATAAATGCTCATTGCTGCTGCTGATTTGCACTGTTTGTTTCATGTAATTTACGTTCCATTAACCATAGACCTTTTCCAAATATAGTATGTTGATATCTTGTTTTGCATTCGTTTTTACCTTGAATGATAAAGTCTTCTGGAGAATTGAAATTATTATTCAAACTAATTTTTGTTTCAAAAAGCGTGACAAATTGTCATAATATTTCAAAATTCTAATTTGTGTGACATCAGACCGACCTGATCACAAATTCTGCATTTATTTATATTTTCCTGAGATCACTCCGAAAAAATGGCACGTTTTTAGAGTATAAAACACAAGATCCTGAAGGGTCATATTTGAACAATGAGATCATCGAAAGTGGCGCATTAATAAAAACATATAAAAATACAATTGTTTTTCAAATTTTTCAATGAATAAACGAGTGAATATAATTCTCAACACTTGGTTAGGTTGTCGCATAATTTTGTTTTCATGACTATTAAAAAAGCGTCAATTATGTTGCCTTTTCAAGTTGGGTAAGTAGGGCTAATCACAAATTCATAACTCAACACTCGCGTTTGAATTGTTTTCCATTATGAGTTTTGAAAATTTACATATTTCAAAATATATTCTCAAATGTCTAACTTGATCGTTAACTGACAGTTCGTTTGGAAATATTACTTTCCAACGAAAAACAACAATAACAATAAGGACTCTGGAAGTATAAACGGGCGTATGGCACCATGAAAAGTTCATGACTTATCTCTCATTTGGTATATCCTTTCCAAAAGTATCTTTTTCGAAAAAATCCTGGTATAAATCATAGAAAAGTATAATATTCTACTCGCGAGAAATGGACATTACTTGCTTGAATGATTTACGAATAAGCTAATAATTTGAAGAATAAACTTTTCAAAAACCACTGTATAAAAAAATTCACTCAAATGTGTCTGTAACTCCATGAATCTTGAAACACCCGGTATATATAATTGACCAGTTCACTAGTAAATAAACAGATGGTCAACGAGATCTACAATTAACGTAATTGATGGTTATGTTCCAATTTACCAATTCGTCGACAAACAAATAAGAAATTCAATACAGTCGCAGCAAAGTCGATACTAAATAGAATGCCGAAAGTACGTTTACGATCAGTCGGTCAACTGTGCGTTTATTATCACTAAAATTACCGGGAGGTGAACGGTCCATTGACAGTCGCACGTACATAAACACACACCACACGCACACTAATATTTACGTACACCAAACGTGCTTCGTATCTCCGAAATAGACAAAAACATTCTCACCGTTCATCCAGGCGTTCGTCTGCGTGACCGCCATGTTGTCTTGCGTCCTCTTCACGGGCTTCGTCGATATTTTCGAATACAGATTCGACATAGCCATCGTTGCTCGACCGTTTTCGATTCTTTTTTTTCACATGCCACTCGAAAAACAGCACCTGCTCTCTCGCGCTACCAGTGCACCGTCGCCATGTTTGCCGTGTCGCTTTGCCGATTCGAAGTTCGAAGTCGGTCGATTCGCGTTTCGCGGCGTTGCCAAGTGAGCTCGAAAGTTCATAGGTCGGAAAAATAATATGTCAGCAAAACATTTGAATTCATGAGTACGACAGAATGTTTAGTTTCCTTTTCCCAAGTTTGGTTCTTATGATTTTTATTTGAGACTGTTCCTGAAGAACAAATTTTCTGTAGTCGAGAGTTAGATATACATACCAATATGTATAGGAAATTAATATACATTTCATGCGAAGTCAGGGAATCGTTTTTTCTTCATCAAGATAAATTAATAATCGATTTACATTCAACGATTATTTCATCTGTTAGGGGTTTTCATCAGTTGAAATTGTATTCACGGAAGGGCCACATATTCTCATTATTCGTTTCTTAAAAATCATGTTTTAATCACTGGTTTAAAGTCCTAATTTCCAGTTAAAAATTGTAATTTCGAGTTTGAAGTCGTAATTTTGAGTTTGGAGTCGTAATTTTGAGTTTAAAGGCGTGATTTCGAGTTCAAAGTCATAATTTTGAGTTTAATTCTGCTGGAAAACCGTTTGAGAATATATTGTGTCCAAAATAAACAACATCAAGTCGATGTTGTTAATTTAGACTTTCAAAAAGCCTTCGATCAAATAGACCATTACGTTTTTCTCAGCAAATTGACAAAATTGGGACTCTCTAACCAACTGATTACTCTGATTGAATCATATTTAGTTAACAGAAGACAGTTCGTCGAATATGAATCTTTCAAATCGGCCCGGTACGTAGTTACATCTGGGGTACCACAAGGTTCTAATCTTGGACCTCTTTTATTTTTTATTAATGACTCGGCAACCTCTTTGAATATTCCTAGCCTACTATACGCAGACGACCTGCATGTACAACATGAATTAGATGTAATCAAACTTTCGTGTAATAAAAATCGTCTACAATTGAACGTATCCAAATGTGAAATAATATCATTTACAACAAAAAAGCGAACATTAATGTACGATTATTCAATCAACAAATCTACAATCAACCGCGTATATGAGATAAAAGATCTTGGTATAACATACGACAGTAAATTAACATTTACAACACATATAAGGAATATGACTGCTGATGCAAATAGGATGCTTGGATTCATTTACAGAAATGGAAAAAACAAAAGTGTTGCCACCTTAAAATTGCTATATTTTGCGTATGCCAGATCTAAAGAGTATGGCTCTGTGTTATGGAATGCAGTTTACGACTACGCAAAAACATCAAATGAGAGCGTGCAAAGGAAGTTCCTAAAATACTTATGTCTAAAAGTAAATGGTCAATACCCCACGAGAGGCATCTACTATAACATTTTGTTGACACGATTTGATATGACATCTTTGGAAATTATTTTTGCTTAAATTACTAAATAACAACATTGACAGTGCGGTTCTAAAGGGGATAATCGATATAGATTAACCGACAGTATGTTGAAGTTCTGTATACTCACTTGTGTAGTTTTCCCTATTATCTAAGTGTTCCTCAGGGTAAGATTCTGGTCCCACTTCTTTTGAACTAATGAAAATGATCCTTGATAACACCAGAAATGCCAAATGAATCTCGTCACACCAAGTTGACATGATCAGAAGTTTGTTTGTAACTAATTCTTGTTATTGTTATAAATCTACATTATATTCATTTTATCACTTTTTAATGATTCGTCTGCCTCAACACTGAAGTATCTATTAAGTACCTATTACACCTGAGATTTGGAATGTTCCTGTGGCATTTAGTGGGAGTATTCGAAACCGAATTTTCTTTGGCTGTGGTTGTCCAAATGTTGGATCTTGAATTGGTGGTAATTTTTGTTATGGTTGGAATACGAATTCTTTTTTTTTAACTTGAGGTCCAACACCGTTCTATTGGGGCATGAATCATGATTTGAAATTGTGAAACACTGAATTTATTAGATATTCAATATCTTTATTGCAAAAAGAGCCGGTAGATTAAGCAAAAACCTTGAGCTGAAATTCTGAATTCATTGGATATTCAGTATTTTTATTGGAAATCAAGCAAAACTCGTCACAAACGGGTTTCTGAGTATTCAGATAAAAGTTGGTAAGAAATTCATGATAAAAAAGATGTATTACAGTCTGCAGGACTATTACCATGACAGTTCGATTTGATTTACATGATAAATATTTTGTTCCAAGCAGTAACACGAATGCATTCCTTTTTCATTTTGTAATACTTAATAGATTGACATTACGTTATTTCATCTTCGTGACTCTCAATAGGTACTTCTAGGAAATCCACCAACACCTGGCAACATTGGCGTGTGTTTGATATCCCCCCCATGGTCGCGACCTCACGCTTCTGCGTGACGGGCGCAGTTAATCGATTGTTTGTCGTTTGTTTTGGCCGTAGGCCGCCGGAAAATCGGCCGACCGCGATGAAGATTGCGAAGATTCGGACGACTTTATCTGATCTGATTATTGAGCGAGTCTTGATTGGAGGTTGTTGGAGGAGGACTGTTTTTCCTGGTTTTCTTTATTTGTGAATATTCACTGTGACATTTTTGTCACTTTCTCTGATTTTTCTATTAACATGCTCTTTCTATCTTGTTTTCCAAAAGTGAAGTTCAGCTTTTGTAATATCTTCCATAATATAGTATACTAACAACTATACTACCATATACTGAAGGAACCACAGACAAAATCAGCAGAATTCTCCGCCAACATAACATGGCAACATCATCCAAAGACTCAGATATCACTGGAGTCCCAAGGAGTTTACGAAGTACCATGTCAAACCAGCAGGTGAATCAACAGACGCAAGGATGAACACAAATTAGCTGTGAAAGGAAAAGTCGCCACGTTTTCTCTCTTCCAACGCGTATTAGCGACAGGACACAACATCAATTTCGAGAACATAAAAATACTAGCAAGCAATGAAAACTTCTTCCCTCGAACCCAGGTAATTAGACCAACACAGGTAGTGAGGTGATCGGAGGATAGAACACCCCCACTCCTCCAATTTTCGTCATTACCCAGTCGATCAAACAGAAGCTACCGCGTGTACAGCGGGAAATTCAAATTGTTCTCACCGTTAGTGAGTAGGAAAGAGACGTGTGTGACGTAACCGATGCATAGACGGATGGAATGGGTATCGGGGAGATTCAATTGAGAGATAACAACGCGGTTGAATTGTAAAAAAACAATATTATAATAATAATTCAGGTAAAATGACAAAGACAGGCGGGATAGCTCAGATAATTGGACCAACACAGGTAATCAGGCAAACACAGGTAATCGGGCGAACACAGGTAGTGGGGTAGCCGGAGGATAGAACACCCCCACTCCTCCAATTTTCGTCATCACCCAGTCGATCAAACAGAAGCTACCGCGCGCACGGCGGGAAATTCAAATTGTTCTCACCGTTAGTGAGTAGGAAAGAGACGTGTGTGACGTAACCGATACATAGACGGATAGAATGGGTATCGGGGAGGTTCAATTGAGAGATAACAATGCGGTTGAATTAAAAAAATAACGATATAATAATAATAATTCAGGTAAAATGACAAAGACAGGCGGGATAGCTCAGATAATCGGGCCAACACAGGTAATCAGGCAAACACAGGTAATCGTACCAACACAGGTAATCGGGCGAACACAGGTAGTGGCGTGGCCGGAGGATAGAACATCCCCACTCCTGTCATTACCCAGTCCATCAAACAGAAGCTACCGCGCGCTCAGCGGGAAATTCAAATTGTTCTCACCGTTAGTGGGAAAGAGACGTGTGTGACGTAACCGATGCATAGAATGATAGAATGGGTATCGGAGAGATTCAGGTGAAAGATAACAACACGGTTGAATTATAAAAATAACAATATAATAATAATAATGATTGAAAAATCGGATTAAAGAAAAAAACACGGCTGCCATTGGGGTTTATAGGGTATGTGTGTGTGTGTATCGTTTGAGAGAAAACATTACAGTTTAACGGGGCTATTTCGTTTTAACGTGCGATTCTTTAATGTGTACAGAGTATTTCAAAATGCGTCACTTAAAAAACATGACAGTATAACGGGGCTCTTTCGTTTTAACGTGCAATTCTTCAATGTGTACAGGGTGTTTCAAAATACGTCATTTAAAAAATATGGCAGTTTAACGGGACTCTATCGTTTTAACGTGTGATCCTCTGTGAATACAAGGTAAATGATAGCATAAACTCCTATAAATTAGGAAACAGAGTTTGAGATAATCAGTCTTGACGACCGAGTGAAGCAATGACAATTCATGGTTGTTTTTACTGCAAAATTTTCCTGTGTAGTGTCGAACTCCCAATAAAAAACGCTTGTGAATACGGTCAATTCGATTATTGCACAAACTGTCCGGAATCATTAAACAGTTACCTTGTCTGAAGACAGCCTCGTCATCATCGTCGTCAAGATCCTGTCTGTTTCCCTCCTCCTCGTCGTCCTCTTGCCCCTCGTCGAGCATCAACAGATTCTCCAAGATGGAGACTGTGCTCTGCGGGAAGTTGCCGTGCCTCTTGCTGACGAAGGTCGCGCACTTCAGCAACAAATACCAGACGTCTGCGTGGCCTAGAATCCAAGTCAGCGCGTTCCTTCCGACGCTGAGGCCGCTCTGGTCCGTTCCCAACATGACGCTACATCGGGCAGACGTCCCGCGCCAGCATCGAGACGGGTTTGGGAGCACGGCCGGTTACTGTCGGCCGATCTGAAAGTTGAATTTGAACGTTAGAATTGAGGAAACATTGAGTATCGCCATGAGAAGTGTGTGTATGAGATATCATCGAATTTTTTTATTCGTTTGAAAGACCTATTGATGCCATTATGTGTGGAATGTAAAATCGTACGAAACGAGTATAACAACATAAAAAAATCGCGGAATTTGAACATTTACCTTATTTGTTTGAAAGAACTCGTATGTGCATAGATTTATTCAAAAATGATATCGTCCGAAGTCTTACTAATACCATGCACTGAAGATTGAATGATGTTTCAACAAGACAGTGGTCCTCCATTGTATTCACAAAATGTGCATAATCATTTACCCGACAGGTTGCAGTATAGGGGTAGGGGATGCGAATGAGGGGCCTCCTCGATCACCTGACTTGAGTCCACCGCAAAAGTTGCAAAATGTAAGACGTGATGACACCAGTTTTTGCAATGATTTTTAGGTCAAAACTTTTCACCTTTCAAAAACCTTCACTTGTTTTTGGATTTCTGATTGAATCTATGATTTGTAGCTGAGAAATTCAGTAATAGTTTGAAAACCGTTTTATTATTACTAGCTAAAGTCGTATTTTCTGAATTATGTATGTAATTACGCAGCCTGCTGAAGTATATAGGTTTCAAATAAGGAAAATAATCCAATCAGAGGAACTTTTCAATATTGCTCTAGACTCAATTATAAACAAACACACCTTTTTTTATATTAGTTTAGCTAGACAATCAAATGAACTGAAGCATGATCGATTTTTACTACATCTCTCTCTCTCTCTCTCTCTAGTGGTTTTTTAACACGCTTTTATTAGCTCCACCTGTATGCATGTATGTTTGTTTGTAACTCTCAAGGTCGGGATCTGTATTTGACAGAATTATCGACCTTATTGCTTGATCTATTCGCGGGCAGATGGCGCTGTACGTAATCTCCTTGATATATCAACATTATTGCTGGATCTATTCGCCGGCAGATGGCGCTGTGCGTAACCATATTGATATAATTCAAACTCACTTTACATGTATCTCTTCATTTGAAAAAAGTCTTTTTTTTTATTAACAAAGTTTAGATAAAATAAGTTTAGAAAGACTAAAAAACACGCTTGTATAGCATACGAAACTAAAAAATGAAGAATAAATATAGTTTCAAGAACTAAAAAACACGCTTTAAAAGAACATCGAACTAAAGAGTTAAAAATATTTTTTTAATGAGCTTAAAACAATAATAAACGAAAAATTCTGGTATTATTGTGAAAAAAGCGTGAGCGCTTTGTGCCATATTTTTTGTATATCAAGCGCCCGTCGCTTTTTTCACAATAATACTGGTATTTGTCGTTCGTTATTGTTTTAAGCTTATTTAAAAAAACATTTTTATTTAGTTCGATGTTTTTTAAAAGCGAGTTTTTTAGTTTTTTAAACTATATTTATTTTGATATTAGTTTAGCCAATCAAATAAACTGAAGACTTGATGGATCTTTACTGACTCACTCTCTCTCTCGTGGTTTTTTTGTTTGTGCCAAGTTACCTGAAAACAAACTCTTGAAGTTTTAGATTCATCACTTTCGATCGTAACTTTTGACTAACCCTGTATTCGCTGAAAAATCCGATTGTCAATTGGGTGATGGCGAAATAAATGAACGGCACTTGCGGAGTGTAATAAGAAGTTTCACCGTTACGCCGTCTTGTAGTACTATCCATAATTGAAATGAGTGGGTAATAATAAATATGAGTTTCGTTGGATACGGTTACATGAGTCTGCCTCTAGATAGTCTCGACATAGGCTGTTGGCAACGATACCGGTTTTCAATATGGCAGTCCGTGGCTGTGATCCCGTCTGCCGTGATCGTAGGTAAACACCCTAATTTGTCCAAGGTTATCTCACCAAGGACAAATATAGGCAGTCATTTATATCATCCCTGTTTATAAAGAGTCATGACTGGAAATAAACCATTTCCATCCATTGAATTCTGAAGTCGTACAGTTTACTAAATTTGTATCCTCCATTTTTTGTAACTTACAATTTTTCTGATAACTATACAATTCATACAATCTTGTCCACTCATTTCTTGAATTTGAGACGTGACTCGGAGAAAACTAGGAAAATACGAGGTTTGTTAAAAAATAAGGTGTGAATTTTCATTTTTCTCAAAGTAGTCCCACTCAGATGTAATGAAACTGTGAAAATGTGTTCGAGACAAGTGAACCAACATAAAAAAATCGCTAATCGAATATACGTAGCCCGCGAAAATTAAACTTTCTCCTTATTTCTTGAACAGGCGTATCTTTTACCTGGTATTAAACACGACAAAACCTTCATAAAGAGATCGTCTGGGAAAAGAACTGGAAAAGTGCTTCGAAAGAACATGAATCGGCTGAAAATAATTACAGGTCTCATTACTGAACACCTCGCTGGAGGATACCTGTACAAAATAGGGCTGTATAACGGAGACCTTTGCTGTTATTTTATCTATCAAGCCTCCGTGGGTTGGGCTACGTGGGCGCGTCCCCAAGTGGCGGATAGAAGAACGGCTAGGGGACTGGAGGCCCTGTCTGGAAAGCCAATGTCGCCTTACGGTCGGGGAGGAGAACTAAAACCTCCCAAAAGCCTTTGCAAAATATGTCACCGTGGACCAGCCTACCCAAGCTAAGGTTTAAGGAATCGTGAGACAGTTGAATGGCCGCAGGGTGATATGCGGTCACGAACCTTCGAGGAACTGGGCGAAACCTCATTGTATTCAGCCTACCTCTGGTAATGCGGGGTTCTGCCAGAGGTGACCAACTCTTCGTTTGCTTGCATTTCCTTCGACCAATCGACACGAGCCTTTTTTTCAACTATTGACAAATTGTGTGGGATCCAACGCGAACAAATCTTTTGACAGTCAAATGTGTATGCAATATTGAATGTATGCTGGTCCCACCAATGCCTAAGATTGTCTCAATCTCACGATAGGTCGCATGACGATCTTGCAATATCAGTTGTCGCACAGCATCAATGGTTTTCGGAACAACAACTGATTTTGGATGACCATCACGAAATTCGTCTTGGAGTGAACTACGACCACGATTGAACTTACCATACCATCGTTAAACACTGGTGCTTGATGGAGCTTCATCGCCAAAAATTGAATTAAGTTCATCCATGCACTGTTGCTAAGTTAATCAACTTCGAAAGTTGTAAAAATAATCGCACGAAAATGTTCACGATTTAATTCCATTTTTGGGCCGAGATGAATCTTTTAAGTTACTGTAAGCAACACAAATAGCGCACATATGTCAAAACGTTTTCAGTACGCATAAGCTCAAAAACGTCCAACTTTACGATAGACCTGTCAGTTGCCAGATTGCAACACTAGGGTTGCCAAATAACGAAACATAAAAGACAACCTATTGTACTTTCATTGTTTGTTGTTGAATTCGTAGTTTTCTTTCCAATCAAACCACATGATAGCAGCAAAGTGTCAAAACTGGAATCTCTACTTATGAATGTTGTTTCTTTTTCAAATAGAATACATTTGCTCCATTCCTAATAAGTATCATTTTGTCCTCAGTCAACACTAAAGTTTATATTCCCGTCAGGGGTTCCTTAGCCAC
>WOGO01009347.1:0-10253 GCA_015342085.1 Leptinotarsa defecta
AGAGCATATCTCAGCTGGTCTCAGCACATTCAAAACAAAACTACAATTTAAAATATATTCCCTTATTTCTAATTATTTAGAATTAAAATTAGTGAAGAGTCCCCAATGGCATGTGTTGTAGTGATGTGTTTGTTATAACACTATGTAGTTTCCCATGAACTAACACCACATATACATATATGATAACTACCAACATGATGAAGTAGTAAAGTAAGTGCCGATTAGGAACTCACTGAATTGGGGTGTATATAAAATGATCTGTCAGCCTTGGAGTTGATTATTCTTCACAACAAAATTCAGACCGGGATAGTAGAGCACATACTCTGTGCCTGCTTCGCCGCAAACCTGAATATCACAGTTTGGAAAATCTGATTGAAATCTGTTTTTCCGTTAACCAGCTGTCGCATTCCTCCGAACAACAACCCTCAAAAGTCGAAACTTGTGCGAGCTAAAGACTAAGGAGGTCTTACCTTTTAACGTGTGATTCCTAACACGGGTTGGACGATAGCAAGTGAAAATCAATCGTTCAGCCTGGGGCTTAAATCATCGACCAACACGGCGGCCGATTTGAGTTAGTGAACAAAGTACCTACGTCGAACCGACCGGCTATCGACCGACCAAAGTATACTAAAAAATTAGCAACTGAGCCTTCTAATAAGAAATTATTCAAATGAAAATAAAAAAATTGTCACAAAATTTTCAATCTCATATAATAGTTTACAAAACCTATCTCCAATTATTATAGAGTGATTATTAATGCTCTCCTAATTTGAGCCGAACTGTATATCTTTTGAGTTTTATATCAGCAGACGTTTCTTTGTTCCACTACGTAATCGTATAATTGCTTCGTGAATGTGCCACGTTGAATGTAGTGAATGCCTTTGGAAAAGTATTCGCAATGAAATGAATGGCGTTGTGGCAGGTAAGGTTTTCGATATATAGAGCTGAATGCCATTCCATGGATTCCGCTCTGTCACACAGAAACATAGCTGCAGTCTGAAGTGGCAGACATTCCTTTATCCCTCTTTCGGCCCAATTCCGAGGAGTTTTGTTTGAATGATGTGAAATTTGGCACATGAATTTATTTCGATATTCAAGATAAATATTTAATTTGCGAAGAATAAAAACTCAAAGTCATCTCCACAATTTAATATCATCATCAGATGTAAGAACGGTAAAACCATCAATCAGTACATGTTTCGAATCTATATAGGTTCATCATCAGCTACTTATTTGAAATTCTACAATAAAAGAAGTATAACATAACAATAGTTAATACAATGAAGTATAAAATACTTACATGGAGAAGAAAATATTTTATGGAGAAAAGAAAATTATCACATGTTAACAATGAAACAAACTGGTCACAATGATATTTCAATAATAATGGAAAACAAATTTATAAGGTAGTGAAAAAATGGAGAAATTTATAATATTTCTCACTGATTGAACTATGGGCTTGAAACCTTTATACCCACTCATTAACATCAAAATCATCAAACAGTACATGGAAACGACTCATAAAGAAATATCCGAAAGGAATGAGGATCAACTGTCAAAAATATATAACAAGATAAAAGGGCTTCTATCAGAGGATACATATTTGAACTTCGTATAAAATTCATTTATGTAACGTTTCAGGATATTATTCTGGAGAGAAGAAAAATAACTGAGTTTCATCTTTCATGTTGAAATGAGGTTTTTTCAACTCAGAAAAGAGTAGCCCCAGTTGAACATTGAGCGGTAGATGAAGCGGTAGATGAAGTATCACTTTGAGCACAGGGCCACTAGCCCTAATATCTTCAACAACACACCCAATCAATCAATCAGTCAATATACTTTATTGTCCAAGAAAATATATTCTTAAAGACCTTTCTATAATCTAAAGTCAGTACATAAATTTGACAAAAAGTATTCTATATACCACAGGTCGACAAATACAAGAATTTTCACAACACAAAAAGTGAACATCATCGTAAAATATTATTTACATAGCTTATTACAATCTAAAATGAATATAATAAGTTTAATTCAATTTGTAAATAGTACATTAACTAAGTTGACAAAAACAAAAATTTATCACAATACAAGAAGGTGAGCACCATCGTGAAACTCCTGTAGGGTATAATAGGATTTGAGCAAAATTATTTTTTTGACTTTTTTCCGAAAAATATGGTGTATAGAGATTTTTTTCAATCAGGGTGGCAAATTGTTTTATATTTTTTTGCTCTCATACATTATTGATTTTTTCGTTAATTCTAAGTAGGGGATAGGAAGAGGCAAGTTTTTTCTCATTATTTGACAAGTATTATGGCTTTTTGAGTGCGCTCAGTATCGGAGATGTAGGACTTGTGCTTATGCTCCAAACATAAAGTTTCAAGTATAAAAATGGAACTTTAAGTCTAAATTCTGTGTTTTATGAATAACGATTTATAATGGTCGGCGTATTCAGCTCTGGACATGAATCTGACTGCTCGTTTCTTCAGGACGAAAACAGAATCGAACAATTGCTTGCTGCAATAATCCCAAAATGCAAAACCATATCGCAGGTGTGACTCGATTAGAAAAAAATATGTCACCTTACTCATTGGCAGATTCAGTTCCTCAGATACAAGTCTCATTGCAAAGCAGACCGAAGCCAGTTTCCTTTTGAGATTTTGGATGTGGATATGGAATTTCGGGTTACTATCAATTTCAATGCCCATAAATTTTGTAAAGAGTTTGTTTTCAATGGTTGGTATTGTCAAATATAATAGGTTCATGAATGTATTTGAAAGTCAGAAGGCTACTTTTTTGCATTGAAGCAGAGATGGTTTGAGTCGCACCAGTGTTTTACCTTTTTCAAATCATCTTCCATTTTTGATTTCAGAAACTCAAAATTAGACTTCTTCCACATGAGTGTCATGTCATCAGCAAACATTGTGAACTGGCCCTGTATATTAATACTGACTAATTCATTTATATATAATAGGAATAATATCGGCCCAAGGGCTGAACCTTATGGAACACCACTCCCAATAATTCGTTATTTGGAGTTGGAGTTGCTCTCTTTCATTTTCACAAGTTGCTTCCTTCCAGAGAGGTATGACTTGAACCAATTGTAGCTTACGTCTCTAAATCCATAATATTGAAGCTTTTGGAGCAGTACCCCGTGATTGACGCACTCAAAGGCTTTCAACAAATCGCAGAACACTACCCCAACTGCTGCGCCCTCATTCATCCCTAGATTAGTGTTTTTTTCGGTTTGGAATCCATATTGGGCCTTATTCAAGATGATTTGGTCTTGCAAAAACTGCAGCATCTTTTTTTTGACAAGTCTTTGTATGACCTTAGAAAGAACAGATAATGAAGAAATTGGACGGAAGTTCGACGGATCTTCACTGTTTCCACCTTTGTGGATTGGAATGATAACTGCTGTTTTTAGGCATGATGGAAACACACCACTGTCATAAGAAATATTTATAGCTTCAACTAAGGTTATCAGAGTCCATCAGAGATACTCTCCAAAGTACTCAAAGAAATGTCATCAATACCAGTAATTCTTTTATTTTTTATTTCACAGAATAATTCTCGTAACTCGGTGGCACTGGTGGAGTGCAAGAGGAAGGTTTCAGTCACAAGTATGTCTTGCATATAACACATTGGATATAACCCTGTTGTATTTGAGGTCAATGAAGCTGCAATAATAGTTGTTTAACATATTGGAATCCAAATTGCTGAGAAAAAGATCTACTTTTCCCTCTCAATGAGTTGACTATTGTCCAGCTCTCTTTAATTTCAATTTTAGATTTATCTACCGTATTTTTGTAGTACCTGTCTTTGGCAGCTTTAACTAGAAGTTTGTATAGATTTTTATAATCTTTATAATATTAAAAAAAATCTGTGAATCTCTTGATGACATGAAGCGTCTCAAGTTTGCAGCTGAGGTTCTAATTCTGGGAGTTATCCATGGTTTGCATCGTTTTTCTTTGATTTTTTGGACGGGGAAACACCGATATACATGCTTGTTTCAAAAGTTTCAAATTCAAACATTAATAATCCCGCCACCGCAATCAAAATAAAAAAAGTGAAGCGCATTGGATAGAGAATCGAAATACTTTCCATATGAAATGTTAACACCCCCTTTCCATTTCAGAAAAAAATATCGGTAGCGCCCTCTAGGCGCGAAGTGATATCATCCTATAAGCTTTGCATCCAAAGTATTAAAAACGATTTTTTTTCATAGAAATTTTGTTTGACTCTTATATCTTGCCCCTATCTGAAGTTGAAAGAAGGGCCTTTTATCATCCGTGAATGGAAAATTTCTTCAACAATGCTTCATTTCAGTTTCACCTGACAATTATGTCATAATCTGTCAAAAATATCGTTCAAAAACCAAGAATGACAAATAATTTTCATTTTGTCAAAATTTTTGGTTTTCGTAATCAGTTATTATCTTACTTGTAACAATTCGCCTGTATATGAAAATCAACCAGGACAGTCCAGAAAGGTAAAAAGTTTCATTTCTGACGAATTAAATATAACTACCGACTCATTTTCAGGGCCGTCCTCTCATTCAGTGAATGTTGAAATAAAATGAATTTCCTAAAACTGAAATTTGCTAGCAAATCGGACAAAGATCAAGGATTCAAGGAGCTGCAAAGAAGTAAAGGTATGAAAGAAAACTTTTTTATTGTGCGTGGTTCTCCTAACTCATAAGCTATTTGAAGGAAAATGATGAAGATTCCGTTCGTAGCAAAGTTACCAAATCCTGCGTCACTTTTTGGATCGACTCTTCAGTATTATCGGTAACTATTTCTTTTTCAATTTTAGACACTCATAATATATTTGCCAACGAAAGAATGCAATCCAGGCACTCCTCATCGTCTGGTGTGCTAATGGTTGGACCAAATTTTAGGGTCGGCAAGAAAATTGGAAGTGGAAATTTTGGCGAGATAAGATTGGGAAAGAATCTATATAATAATGAACATGTCGCCATTAAACTGGAACCTCTCAAATCGAAAGCACCACAACTCACCCTGGAATATAGATTTTACAAAATGCTTGGACAACAAGAAGGTACATTAATTATTATTGAAGTGAGAGTGAATGATTTTTCAATATATAGGGTCTTTCATTAGGCGCTTTCTATCTTGAAATTGAAATGAATTGAAGTATATCGGGTGATTTTCTACCGTGGCTCACCCCTATAACTTTTTTATTATCGGAGATAGAAAAACGAAATTTGGGGGTTGTGTATTATAGTTCCATTTATATCTTTTGAAATATTTACTCGTTTTGCCGTACTTCCGGTTTGACCGGAAATGACCCCAACTTTCGATTTTTAAATGGGACATCCTATATATTTTTACATTTGACAAATGAAATCATTTTTATCCCATTTTTTTTTTATCTAGAATGCCAGGGATCGTGTAAATCGCTTCATTTTCGATCAAGTAACATCGGAAAACTACAACTTTGAGGCTTACGACCTCACAGTTGTTTTAAGAATCATTTTACAGTCGCAAATATGAATTTTTCCAGTTAACTTGATTTTTTCAAATGGAAAAGGGGTGGCTCGTTGGCGTTTTGTAAAATATCATTTTCTTATGAATAATTTGATGCCACACACTTTCACTTTATTTTCTTTATTTTTCTGAATAAGTCCAAGAAAGTCACAAATTAGTCCATTAAGGTTATGAATTTCCAAAATGGCCTCCTCCTTAATCACGGCAAAGTTCTACTTTTTCAATTGTTGCGCCCATCACATTGATTAGCTGTTTCTCATTGATGTTCAGGCCACTGAATAGGTCCATAAGTGCCAATCCACTTTTCTGGGAAGGTGTCATTTAGACGTTTTCTTACGACTTGAGAATTGTGAGGTGGCGCTCCGTCTTGTTGAAAATAGATATAAACTTGGTTAGCCAGTGGCAAATCTTCAATGAAATAATTAATTTGATTTCTAAGGAACTGTAGATATCTTTTCGCAGACAGTTGACCGTCGAAAATTATTGACCCCAAAAGTTTTCCTCCGATAATACCCATCCAGCAATTCCAACAAAATCTCTCTCGAAAATTTCCTTCCTTCATCAGATGTCAATTTGTTTGAGACCTATTGAACATTTTGAACATGGTAAATCTTGTTTCATCTGAATGAATAATTTCAAATGGAAAACGTACATCTTCTCCGTATTCAGTCAAAAACCAGTTGCAATAAGTCAATCTTCGGCTTGTGATCGTTATTGTAAAGATGTTGGTGTAGTTGGTACTTGAATGATCGATAATTATATTTGTGAAGAATTTTCCAATCGGACGAATAACTTATATCACACTCAGAAACATTTTAAAAACTAATCAATATAGTTTATTGTACGCTTTTCATAACTTGTTATGCATGAAGAAGCTATTATATAGCGAAACACGTGTCGCGGTTTTGGTAAAACCCTTTTATAGTCAAAATCATACAATAAACTATATTGATTAGTTTTTAATATGGATTTTCATCAAGTATCGGCCAGTTCTATTCAATTACAAAAACAATTTGCCGAACTGACGCCGTACAATTCACTTCAACATAGGCCAACACGTCTACTTCTTTTTTTTACTGACCATGCAGTTATTGGTATTTTCTTCATGTTCATTTCGCATTTTTCTTTTCAGTTTTGGAAAATGATGCCAAGTAGGACAGATTCGAGCTGCATCAGTTGCATTCTTTTTTGTTTTTATGTAAATTAGCAACATATCCATTTTCTCGTTTCTAGTATAATTTGCCATATCTAATTATAAACTACACAACAAATACATTTTTAGAAGTGACAGCATATTCATTAGCCTATGTGTTCAGCTAGTCCTAGCAACAGCTTCAATTGTTTGCCACGGATAACTAGAATAACAGGATTTAGTGCATAAGTATACCGAATACGTATTATTTGTTATTAGGTATAATCGTTTCTTGCAATTATTCAGAAAAATAGAGAAAATTAATTGATAGTGTGTGACATCAAATCATTCGTAAGAAAATTATATTTTACAAAAAGCCGACAAGTTACCCCCTTTCCATTTGAAAAAATCAGGTTAACTGGAAAAATTCATATTTGCGACTGTGAAATAATTCTCGATACGATTGTGAAGTCATAAGCCGCAAGTCGTAGTTTTCCCAGGTTACTTGATCAAGAATGGAGCGATTCTAGATAAAAAAATGAAAAATTGAATGAAAATGATTTTATTTATCAAATATTGATGGTGGAGGTATTGTTGGATTAGTAATGTCATTTTTGATCGAAATAAGTAAAAATATATAGGATGTCCCATTTAAAAATCGAAAGATGGGGTCATTTTCTATCAAACTGGAAGTACGGCAAAGCAAATAAGTTTGTCAACAAATGTAAATTGCTGTATAATACACAAATTCAAACTTTCGTTTTTCTATCTCCAATAATAAAAATATTCTAGGGGTGAGCCACCTTAGAGAATCACCCAGTATATGAGATATCACCTAAATTTCTCATTCGTTTTAAAAACCTATCGATGCCATTATCTGTAGGATATAAAATCGTTCAAATGTCCGCTACGGCTTCTCTGGGTGAAGCGCATACGAAATCCGCATCTAATTTTACATGACCCTGGCACATAAATCAGGCTGAATTTGACCAATCGATGGGTTATGTTGGCTTTGAGGACCGCTGTGATTTGTGGCTTGGGGAAACCCCTGCGACTTGGGGAAACCACACAAGAAAAAGTCTAACGGGATCAAATCGCGCGATCTCGAAGGATAGTTCACATCACCTCTACGTGAGATGACCATTTCCTCAAATAGCTAGTCCAGAATATCCGATGTGGCATGAGCTGTGTGGCAGGTAGCGCCGTCCTGTTGAAATCTCATGTCGATGGTGTCCAAATCCAATTAAGGCCGAAATAGTTGGTAATCGTCGATCTATAGTGCTCGCCGTTGACAGTGATGACCTGGCCAACAACGAAAATATATGTATCGATGACGTCGCCAGCCCAAAATCCACACCAAACAGAGCCTTTTTCGGGATGCATTGGACGCTCTTGGATCTTATGTGGATTGGTATCGTCCCAAATTCGACAATTTTGTTTGTTCACATATTTGTTCATCCAGAAATGGGCCAGAAATTGGGGCAGTTGCCAGCTGCTCCAGATCCCATTCAGCAAACACATGTCGTTGTCTATGATTGTTTACCTTCAGTTCCTAGGTCAGTTGAATTTTGTACGGGTGCAGGCCCAAGTCACGACGCAGAATTCGCCAAGTTGTGATCTGCGAAAGGCCAAGTTCTTGTGAGCGACGCGAAATCGATTGCCTCGGATTTTTCTGCACATTATCATATACAGCGCCGATGTTTTCGACAGATCTTGCGTTTTGTCGACGTACAGGAGTTGGTCATTTACTGAACTAGTGGACTCAAATTTATCTTCCATATGGCGACCGTAAAATGGGCGGAGCGCGAGATACGGAAGTCCAGAATTTACCATTGGAAGACCCTATATAGGATACTTTACTAGTACTACTAGTTTTGAGTTAATAAATAAATCATTATTGTTGTTGTTTTTGTTGAAACTCTGACCGTTTCATCCAAATACTCTATTGAAATAATATTCATGGAGCTATTGAAGCTGTAGAGTAGTTATCTAGCTTCTCAGAACTGATATGATAATTAATTTTTTTTTAATTTCCCATTCAATGAAGGTTGTTCACTTTACAATCAGAATAAGATAATATAGTGCGGAAAGATGAAATTGAATAAATAAATTTATTCTCCTAAAATTTTAAAACACGATAATTTAAGAATTCAAAATTATTCCATAAAAATCTCATAGGAGTAGGATTAGGAGTAGGAGTGGTAGTGGGAGTAGGAGAAAGAGTAGGAGTAGGAGTAGGAGTAGGAGTAGGTGTAGGAGTGGTAGTGGGAGTAGGAGAAGAAGTAGGAGTGAGAGAAGGAGTAGGAGTGAGAGTAGGAGTAGTGGGACTAGGAGTAGAAGTAGGAGTAGGTGTAGGAGTACGAGTACGAGTACGAGTAGGAGTAGGAATAGGAGTAGGACTGGGAGTAGCAGTAGGAGTGGGAGTGTGAGTGAAAGTGAGAGTGGGAGTGGGAGTAGAGTAGATGAGCAGAGTAGATGAGTATCATTGAAATATTATTTTCATTGTCTATTAAAAATTAACATTCAAAGAATAAAATAAGTTGAAATTGGGTGGAACTTTCCTATACGACAAAAATCCATATCGACAATTGCGATGGGGTTCTTACAAAAACCGCGACATTTGTTCTGCTATACAGTACAAAATCATCTGATTGGGAAAATTCACCACATAGTATTTGGGAATTAATAATTAGTACCGTTTATAGAAAGAAGTTTATGAGTTCTTCACTTCTCCATTATCCTTCAAACAATTGAGATGATCTTCCAAAGAGAGGAAGAAAGCAATTATGTACAAAATAAACACAAAGATGTATGTGTCATGTATATGATTTTTATTCAAGTACATTGAATTTTACGAAAGAAGTAGTAGTTTCCAAACAATCACTTTCGTATTAACACTGAATTAAACGAAAATCACTTTTTTTATTTTATTCAGTTTGTACTCCAAACATTCGTAATGGAATTGAATCAGATATCAGTAATGGAAAAACTACACAATATAATATACGAACTAGTAACCTCATCAGCACCTTTTTGAATAATATCACAATATCACACTCATTCGAGCAATTTATGTTTTTTTACCACTTGTATTTGTTACTAACGTTAGGAAACTGCGGTAGCGTCAGTTACAAATACACGTGGTAGAAAAACATAAAAAGTTTCATTTCTCATTTTCCATCTTCATGTTTTCAACTGTTTTCAACTAGTCACATGCCACATTATTAATTTCAAATTGGAATATCGATTGTACTTTTCATTTCAATTCCATAGTATTTCATTCATTTTATTATTATATTACTATTTTTTGTTTAGTTTATCTTCAATAGAATATCAGAAACGTTATTGCATCATTTCTGATTAATTTATTATGGGACAATTTACATATCAATATATATTAAGTTAGGTCTGCTGGTAGGAAATATGTTATTTACAAATTAGTTGGTTTATGATTCAAGGCTTCAATATCAGTATTTAACCATACTATTGATATTTAAATATCCAATGATAATAATAATAATAATATTTATTTCACTTTTTGAACAGTGCGAAAGCATTACAATAAACATTTAGATACAGTAACAAGCAAGACGTCTATGTAAAAATCAATATAT
>WOGO01009348.1:0-10252 GCA_015342085.1 Leptinotarsa defecta
CTCGCACAAGTTTCGACTTCTGAGGGTTGTCGTTCGTAGGGGTGCGACAGCTGGTTAACGGAAAAACATATTTTTTTTAAACTGTATTCTGCTAGTTTATTCTATAATGTCATATCCACTGGGAAACCGGACTGCACCTAAACATAAAGCTTCTCTTTTTCGAGCATCTTTTTCTTATAACATTGCACGCTATCCATTGCATTGAAATTCCTAACACCACTTAGTTTCAAGAAAAATCTGAAGAGATATATGCTACAAGCCGGTTCTCTTCTTTTATAACATTGATCAGTTGACACCTATACATAATATGCTTTTACCATAAATATGTAGAAATCATCAAATTTATCATTATGTATGTTACATGATTTTTCACATATAAAACATCAAATTCTCATTTATTTCTTTTTTGTCTCTCTTTTCTGATTTTCTCTCTGCTTCTGCTTCTCTCCCTTCTTTTTTTTTCTATTTTTCATTAGGTTCGATTGCAAATAATATGTATTGAAATAAGTTATCTATTTCTGGTTGGATAGAAGAGCAATTTTTGCCTTGCTGTATCATACGCAGACGTTGAATTCTGCCATTTGTTAGGTTAAATTAGTATCTCCTGTACTGAGTAACCTTTTAATAAAAGCATTTATTATTATTATTATTATTATTATTAAGTCATCTGTTTAGAAACAAGAAGCAAATTTTCTATAACATAAACTCCTGGAATGTTTGGCATTCGCCGAAATATTTCACCGTCAAACAAGTTCCTCTTGCCTTGTTCGTAATAGTCCTGGCCGGAGTACACGTATAAATCTTGTATCTGCTCCTGCGGGCAAATCTCCATTTCTCACTCCCTTATCCGAAAAGTTAGTGCGCCTCGGGTGCCGTTCCTCTCCTTAAAAATCCATAAACCAAATTCTCGAATGAACCGAATAAGAATACACTCATTGTTATTTATTCGGATAATAAATATCAATGACGTCCCGCGTTATCCTGCCGCAAGGATCCATTTATCATTGAGGGCCACCTGTGTCCTTGCGTCTTTAGCCGGCTCCTTCCCAATTAAACTTTTCGATTGACGAATTTGTTTTTATTCGAACGGCGATTGTGATTCCTCGGAGCGATTGAATATCGATCTGTTCGTAAAGCTGATCGGGAGCCTGTGGAAAGGACCGAGAAGTGATTTATGCTTTGCGGGAAAATTGATTGGATTTCATGTATTGCTCCGGATGAAAGACTCTCAGTCATACTTTCATTCGCTCCATCGACTATATTACAATAAGCGTTTTGTAGGCTACTAGAACAGAGTTCACCCAGAAAAAAGTCAGATGTTTGTAGAAAAAAAAAAAGAATGTGGGTAACGGCAATATTTCCAATTTCAAAAACACAGGCAGACAATCATCCATAAAACCAGAATTAGTAATTATCTGAGAGCTTATTTTTACAATTTAAACATTTTTACCGCCACAGCTCATGTGAGAATGGAAGAGGGAGAAATATGTTATTTTCAGTGTATCGAAACTAATTATATTTCTCAACTGACGCAATAAAAAAGAGTTCTTTCTGCATTCTCATCCGCTTCCTTGGATAATCTAGATAATTCAATAGAATTTTTGCGACGTAGTGTCATCGGCAAACAAAACAGATTCATATGCATGCATGAATTTACTAAATTATGAAGCCACGTAAATTAGGAATAGAAATGGCTCCAATACTGATCCTTGGGGAACACCATGGTCAAAGAGTTTTAAATTCAAAATTCAATTTTTGCTACTGACTGCTTAATATCTATTCAACAAATATGATTTTACGAGGGATAGAGATATCCCCTGACGCCATGGTAATATAGTTTTTCCAATAATATGTCATGAGAGACGCAGTCGAACGCCTTGGAGAGGTCGCAGAGCATAATAGCACCATATTGAGAACTGCCTCTGCTGTAGAGCGATACTCATTAAAACCAAACTGAGATCAGTTGAATAATTTATATTTTACAAAATATGCGTAAAGACTTTGTTTAATAATCTTCACAATTATTTTGCTGAAAATTGATATCATTGAACGATAATTGTTAACAAGGGAAATGTCTCCGTTTTGAAACGAAGGAATAACTTTTGTTAGCTTAAATGTATCAGAAAAAATATAACTTGTGGATATTACATTTATCGATTCAGAAAGAGGCTGTAACAATATCTGGGAGGTCTCTTTGATGATATCACTATTTAGTTCATAGGCGTCTAAGCATTTGGAATTTTTGAGTGAGCTAAACACTGGGCCCAGAAAAAAGAGCTGCAAGGGCCTAGAAAACTTTTGAATTTCAGTAAACCCTCTTTGCATACCGTTGGTAGAGATTGAATGATATTATCAGCAATTTCAACAAAAAAGTCATCAAAATGGTCAGGAGGTATATCAGTATGAGTTATATTATTGTTGTTTTTGCTTCTCTCAAAATTTATTATTTGCCAACATGCTTTCGCCTTATTTCCCACCAAATGAATATAATTTTCATAAGCTAATTTGTTAGAATGTTTGAGGTGGGCATTATAATTTTTCTTCAAAGTTCTACATTTTATATAATCCGTTGGTTCTTTAATTATATCGGCTACAAGTTTCTAATTTGACAATATTTCTTTGACAAAATCACTATAAGTATTTAAAAGGTGGAAAGATAGAATTATAGTCCAAAGGCAATGTTGCCTTTTTCGACACAGTCACATCTCTATAGAAAAATCGGCAACAGCAGTTTGAGAATTTTTGTTTTCAAAAGTTGAATCTTCCGGGAAATCACAAACAATCAACAAATATAACACTGTTGGTATGATATGCTAAAACACAATCGTACACTCACCTTCGAAAACTCAATAGTTTTTTGCAGTTCCGCAGTTCCCTGCGAAAGTAATTAAGAGAGAGAGACGTCATAAAAATTCCTCGCAACATAAACAAGAATAATTTCCCGGGAAAGCCATTCTGCCGATGCCGAATTGTTTTTTTATTGATACCGACTCGACACGCGTGTTCTTCGGTTTAGGAAATAAAGCGGCTGTAAAAGTGGCGGTAATTCATTTCAATATTGACCGTCGGGTTCGTCAATATTTAAAATTTAATTTTAATTCGAACGAGGGAGAGATCAAAGAGGGCTCGAAATGGAGAAATTGTTCGTGAGGAAATTAGTGAAATTTTGACTTGTATAATTAATGGAGTCGTCTATTTTTAACACCAGATGAGTTGTTATCAAGAAATTATTCTGGGGCCAAAAAACTAACGAAAAACAGGTATTTCACCAGTTCAGACTTCCATTGTCTAATATGATTGTCTTATATGGATTTAAATCTCTAGAAAAATTAATTAAATCGGGATAAGCAAAAAAATTGAACAGGTAAAAATTAAATTAAATTTTTGAAAAAGATCATAAGAAAAAGGTTTTAAACCAAGTTACTTCGCGACGTTTCGATTGTTAGTATCCACAATCGTTTTCAGGTTATGACTGGACTATTTCTACGAAAGAAGATTTTTATAGGCCATTCGAATGTGTTAAGCTTCGTCGGTTTGGTAAGAATTAACAGTTTTTCCGCTTGATTACAAGTTTCCATATATTGCATATGTCTGCCCTAGCTTAGCTGGATGTGTCTTTGGACAACATATATGCAGCTTCTCTGAACTTCCTCTCAAACCAGAGTATGCTATGCTATTCCCCATTTGCTGGTCTCAGTAACGAATGATCGATTTCCACGATTTATGAAAACCCTGTATGGCAACCAATATTTCCATCGACCGTGGCTATCAAATGGTGAAGTTATTTTCCAGTATCTCGACTAACTTTCCAATAATCTGAATTCGGGAGTTTGTCTCTCTCAATATTTTTTTTAAATAGAAGAAAATTCATCATTATTATCTCTCAAATCTCGAAATTCTAACAGTCATCTCATTATATGATTAACAGTGTATCTTATGTGAAGTCACACGATGAAAACTTCACAAGCAAGTCAAGCTACAGGATATAATCTTCGCGAAAATCAGATGATCTCGATTCCACTTCATCACTCATCTATTGTTTCAAGAGGTCAATAAAATTATATAATAATCTTTCTACGACATTAGAAACCTCCCAATTAGGCTCAAGCTTAAAAAGACCACTGGTCCATCCTAAAAGATTGTGCACTTGTGCTTGCTCGTCCTTTATCTGTTTTAATTAACTAAAAAAAAATATGCATTTCAATCTGTATGTGTGAACAATTCGCTTTTTCTTCTCTTTCATTATTATTTATTTAAATTTGTAATGCGAATTTTCATGACGCATCTGACGCATTTCTATGTTTATTTGTTTGAACCTGGAGAAATAAACAAATACTACCACTATCAACTATCATAGGAACGTGTTATGAATCACACGTTGAAAGGTAAGACCCCGTTAGTCCTCAGCTCGCACAAGTTTCAACTTCTGAGGGTTATCGTTCGTAGGGGTGCGACAGCTAGTTAACGGAAAAAAATATGTCAAACATATTTTGAACATATTTAAACGTACTTCCTAATACTTCCCATTCGAATGAGTCTACGAAAACTCAATCCATTCCTTTCGGGTAATTCTTGCCATTATTTTTCGACAAGGCTCTTCAATCGCACGACAATCGCAGAATAACGGCATGTATCGCAGTTACCGGGATATAAAATTCGGTCTGGAACACGATAACTCTTCGGCGGGAGAGGTGGAGGGGGAGGCCGACGTTTCAAGATCGTCCGTGCGCGACGCCTGTGTCAAACACACCACTTACTGCTGCATACGCTAAGGGTGCATTAGCAAAATGTACCCCGACGTGACCGGGATCCCAACCAACTCCTCGCCATTTTATCGGGGATGTTGGGATTGAATTTAATCTTTCAGAAATTATATAAATAAATATGGAAAACTCCGGGAAGGCGGAAGTTGAGTTTCAGAGTCAGGCGCCTCGGGTAATAATAATACCTACAGGGTGGGTGTGTGGATTTATATTCGAAACGAAAATGCATGGACAAAAAATATTTTTCGATCGTTTTCTTGTTTTCATGTTACTGCTGTATCAAAACATAATTTGACGTTACCCATGCTATGCAAAAATAACAGAATATCCACAAAATTATTTTTATTCTGGTCAAACAATAACCTTGCAACTTATTGGGTTTGTAAAACATTTGTAATGGAAGACTCTGGAAAGAATTCTCATCTTAATCGAAAAATCATTGTACACTAATCCACCCCACTCTCGCTAATAGTATTCCCCACACAGATAACTTCAACTTTTCAAGATTATACGCCACTACCATTATACGAATGAAAATGAACCACGGTAAGTTTCCCATACATTTGGTAAAAATAGGCATCGATTTAAACCCATTATGCTCACGTGGCAATTTTTTTAGTGGACATAAATCACATCCTATTCACGTGTCACAACCCCAAACTATATCGGCCCGATTTCTTAAATAATTTTTTGCTGGAATATTTCTTTTATAACCAATATAACAGCCAGTCATCACCCGAAGAAGATTGAGGATACTAACAACCGAAACGACGTAAAGTAACTTGACTTGGAATCTCAATTTTTCATTTTCAATTTTTTGCTTGTATTTCATTCCACTGTGATTTCATTTCAGGCTTTTTTGCTTAATATAATCGTTATTTACAGCAATTCTTTTCAATTTTTCATTTGTGTAGGTTCTTTTAGGAATTTCAAATCATTTTATAAAATATTAGAAAATAGAAGTCAGAACTAATGAAATTCATCATGAAATATTGTCAATCATTTTCAAACAAAATCGATTGATTCAGGCATATCCCCAATCAAAAAATCCCATTCAAAAATTTTTCAATGCGGGAGAGCACCTTTATGAGGTTTTCTATTTCTTTATGGGGAATTTCTGTCTCGTCGTTTCAAAATTTAGTCGACGTAGGTCAAACCACTCATTTTGAATAGAAATGAGAAACTAATGACCTATCCATGAATATATTCCTTTGATGATCGGTTTTTCGATTCTGGAAATAAAAAATAATCATGACCAGTTTCGAAAACTACTTTTCTATTCCTACCGACATAAATGCTCAGACTGTCCTTCTCCAGGATCCTGTGACTGTTTCAATTGAACTTTTCCTCGTCCGCATCAATATATTCATCGTCCAGCTTCGATGAAAGAACCAAAGAACGGAAAAAACAGAACGATACCCACAGGGTGCAATAAAGCTGCATCGGCCGAGGACAGCAGTCCGTTTCTTTTAAAAATGCAAGAGACAGCAGGAACTGGACATAATATAACTGTTTTCGAAACCACAACTCACGATGGTCCATTTCACAGCTCCCCTTCGATGCAATTGATTCTGTTTTTTATTACAACCGACAGACTACGTGAAAACCAAAACTGTATTTTTATTGAAGACGGTTTCAGAGAGTTTTTTTTTTTTGTTTAACAAAAACTGAATTTGGAGTTCGCAATTGTTTAAATTATTAAGGCCTATCGAGAGGATTATTCGCAATGTCGTGGATGCATTTGAGTCCATTGGTTTAGTAAACGATCGACCTTCACCAAATTATGGAATATAGTGTCCTTCGCCAAATTATAGAACGAAGGTGCCTTCACCAAATTATAGAATGTGTGGTCCTTCGTCAAATTACAGATAGGCGCTTCTTCGCCATATAATAGAATTGCGGTCCTTCGCCAATTTCTGTCATTAGGTCCTTCGCCAAATTGTAAAGTTGTTCATTCGTCAAATTATAGTATTGTATTCCTTCGTCAAATTAAAACTGCGTTTTCGGCATGTTATAGAAGTGGGTTTGTTCGCCAAACTATAGGAAACATGTTCATTCGTCAAATCATAGGATCCTGGGTACCTTCGGTGGATTTTTAGGTAGATGAATGGGTTCCGTCAACACCAAAATTATCGAATTTGAGAAGAAACCAATCCATATGATATCCAAGAGCTTCCAATATCTGTACTTTTGTCAGATATATTCCCAAAAGTAAAGTTTTTCCCCGATATATCACAAATTCGTATTTGTCAACAATAGCCTACCTACTTGACATTACCTATACGTCACGTATTATTTTCTACTTCCTAGAAATTCAGAATAACGTTTCTATTCGAACAGAAAATGACTTGTTGTACGAAAGAATTCTGACTATGATTTTGAGATTTCTAGGCATCATATATAAATTGTTGGTACTGAGGAAGGGTTTGAATTTTCATTAGATTATTCGAACCAGTAAACTGTGACAATTCGTTTTTAATTTCGGTTTCTTGTGTCTGTTTTTTGTATTGGTCAGTTTTATTCAATATTTGTATTCATTTGAGCTGTCTCAGTAGCGTTAAGGTCTAATCACTAACTTAATCATAATATCAAATTAAACATGTGAATTTCTGTGAGAGCAATCATGATATATAATCACAATTATAATTGAATATTTGATTTCATTAGTTCCATTTGATTAGAACAGTAACAATGATCGATATTGTGAAAAAGGTGCATAATGGTGGTCATAATAATGACACCTAGATGTTAATTTCATGGCTGTCAGATTAATTATTGTAAAATTTTGGTGGCCTATAGCCTTTAATGTTTAATGTTTCCATCATTTTCAAAGTTTGAATGAAATAATCATAAAAAAACATTTTCGCAAAAATAATAGGAAAATTTTCTTGTGTATAGATTCAAACATTATAAATAATCTGAGTAATGAACTCCGTCATCCCGGATGCTTAGTGATTGATTTCTACGTCACCGTAGATTTTCTATCTCCTTCCCATATCTCGATCGACTCCCAGGTAACTGCCTCTCAATAAAATACCTTGTTGTTTTCCTCCTGCAAGCAATTTGTGTTATGAGCTCCGAGAAAACTCCTCTTCTGGAGCTCACCTCGAGCAGGGTTAGGGTCGAGCTACAACGCTACAGGTACTAAAATATTGATGGCTTATGTTATATATGCAACATCGGTACAAGATATAAAACTCCCTTCTATTGGCCATATCTTAGCATTACGTCTTACCGCACGCAGAGCATCCCACGGGAAAACAATTTCTGACTTTCCACCACTATCATCTTAAATATCTCCAGCAGTGGCGGCCACACTTTGGTTTTTTTAGGGGTGGAAAGTATGGGTCGATACTTAGAATTGGTTTCTTATTTTCCACATATATTGCCATGAAATCAACAACGTCATCTGCTATAACCTCTAGGAAACTGAAGAGTTTTGAATAAGTTCATAGGGTATGATCAAGCATGAAATCCCTCCACGAAAACGCCATCTATGGGATCAGCAGAAAACTAAAACCTCATTTATCCTCGACAACAGGACATCGACTGCCGAACGATAAATCGCCTTCTGTATTTCTCTGTAGCTTTCACTGCAGGGTCCAAAAACAAAGCATTCGGGACTCAACACCAGACATTTTCTCATTCTGACAGTGATACCAGGCTATACCATGAACGAATTGTTGGTTGTTGACTCAATTGTCCTTGAAGCACGATGAATTACCAACTTGTGTTCAAGAAAGCATGAATATTTCCCTTTACGAAGACATTATCATTATTCAAAATGAAGAGAAACTTTCCATTTGATGAGTGTACTTGAGAGATGTCTTTATCGTAAAATATTTCTTTTCTGAAACATGAAACTTAGAACAATGAAAATTCAATCACAGGTTGCTTTATTTTTTTTTTATCCTGTCTGGTTTTCATAAATTTCCGCGTTCAATAATTCTGCATCAAAATCAAATATGACTTGTGAATTCTATTCTGAAATGCTTACAAACGTTTTCCTTAATTGTACAATTCATTATGTTCCACCATCATTGACTCAAGAGAATAAACACTCTGTGAATCTATGTGTGTGCGAGTGAACAGTTCCTTAAAATATAGATGACTTTTCCTGCGATAACGTCAAATTGACAATCACAGTTTCGAGAAAATGGATGACAGTGAGTCGATATATTTTTCGTGAGTGCCTAAAAACAGTGCCCAATTTGTGTTTCCCTGAGGTGAGTTAGAACTCAATTTTCATCTTTCTAATGAAGAATCTTTTGGAAAATTGAACAATAATTATTTGTTAAAAATGACTTCGTGCATGCAGAATTTTTTGAAACAATTTTATAAAAGTACAACACCTCAGGGTTCTGCAGAAAATATTTAACTGTGAATTCAATTTGAACAGTTGAATCTCTAAATTTTTATTTGGCGTTGAAATAATTCCTGTTAATATTGACGCCAAATATTATGGTTATATTTCGTGAACTATATCAAGAAACGTATCAAAAGTTACTATTCCATCAACGAACAACCTGTACTAGATATTTTTTTCCAATATTTTCGATTCTCATTCATAGTATACGTAGCACGCAAACATCAATCTGCTCCTGTTCTTTGTGAAGCAATCCCGTGAAGTCAATAAGACAGTATCGGCATGAATACAATGGGTGAAAGGCGTGAAAGAAAACGCTCCATTCCCACATTATTTCTACCCCGGGCTATCGAATGGAGATTAAAGACAAATTCGGTCTCGTGCGACGAAGGCTGGGAGAGGGATGTCCCTGATTAAAAGTTAGAAATGCAGACAAATAAAGGAGCATTATCCCGAATAGAGATTTGAGGAAATAGATTCGGTGTGAGATTTTCAGATTGGCTTTTCCTTTTTTTTTAACTGAACTCTTCATTCAACATTGGTTGAAGCCATCTGAAAACTTTCAGTATCAGAATTCTCAAACTGTTTTTGTCTCATATCATAAGTTATCTTTAGCTTGAGGGATATTTAAAAAACCATAAGTGTTCTGACATTATTTCTTATCAGTATTTGATAAATTTTGTTCTCAATTAACGAAATATCCTCTGAATATTATTGTGATATTATTATGGCTTATTCACTATTGTATCCTTTACTGCAATGGTAATTCACGTAGCAAGTCCAGAAAATACTGGTTTTTCGGACGAGTAGTCGTGCTTCCCGGACTAGGCCGGAAAATGCTTCTTTTTCGAAGTACCCACTTCTCGGACAAACTTAATAAAGAAATCCGCATATCGATATATATCATCGTTGCTGAGCTACAACATGTTTTTCGAAAATGTGCATTTTAGAAAAGTTGCTGAAACTTTTCTCCTGTCATATGAGAACATTTCCAAAGCACTTCTCTGCATAGCATTCAATGATAATAAAACCTATTTTTTCAAATGAGATATCAATAGTTATTGATGGAAAACTATTTTTTAATGAGACACCCTATATATTCCTGCATATTTCAATAGAACTT
>WOGO01009349.1:0-10252 GCA_015342085.1 Leptinotarsa defecta
AATTTTCAGAAAAATCATGCTTTGCGTTTTCCAGAAACGTCTAACCTACCATCGACCGTGAGTCACGCTGTATTCGTCAATAAAATTTCATTCGCAGTGAAAATATTAATCTTTCAAGCACAAACAATGTCTTTAACAGTTTTATAAGTACAAAAGTGAAATTATCAAAAATCTTTTTATTTGTTTGTTTTTAGTATTTTCCTAGTGTCCAATACAAAATTACTTCTTGTGCCTCATGAAAATATTTTGAACCCTTATTCATTTTATCATTATCGTTTTAGGCTGCATTATATTTTATAACACTTACTTGGAACTACTTAAAAACTCTTAAAACTGTCTTAATTATTTTATAGGCTTCTTTAAAAAACTATTTTATAAGAGTGTTAGAAAAATTTTGAAGTAACTGCCGAAATGTTCATAAAACTGTTTTGTTGTGTTTGTTAAAGGAAGAGTATAATGTTTTATAAAACGGTGCCAATTTCCTACTTATAGCTGTTTTATGAACACATTGAAAACATTTCTGAGAGAAATACAGTTTTTTAATTTGTTGCAATCAATTCCAGCGAAAAAGTTTTTCCTATTCATCTACGAAATATCTTTTTGGCGTCCAACATCAGTCATCTGCTTTCACTGCGAATCCTCGAGATGAATGAGTTCGTTCAGTCTTTTCTGACTAGGGATATTACGGATATTACGTTTCTCGCGTGATAAATTTCGATATCAAATTACCCGTGGACTAGACTCCCCACGGTATAAATTTACAATCTGTAAATTTTAATATACGTGTGATACTTCTCCTTCAATGGGATATAACACGGTGTGCTGTGTATCATTCTGAATAAGGTTGGGAAATTAAGTGAACGGCATGTTTTTTTTGAAGGTAGGGACGCTGTTCACGACATGTAATATAAACGAGAAAACGGGGGCGTATAAAAAGATCAAAGATGTTATAAATACTGCGGAGGCTGTTTGAGAGAGTTGTTACTCCAAATAGGATGAAGTCTACTTTCAGAAATGATTGTAACCGGGAGAGCTTTTGAATGAGGGATCGTTCCTGATACAATACCTCGCCTATTCATGAACATCTTCTCTTTTAATTATCGAGATACAATTCCCAGCTTTTGTATACATAGCAAAAACTTATGATAATTTGAACACAAATACAAGATATATAAACTCAGACAAACTGAAATTTCTTGAAACACAACGATACATATATTTTATTTAAATTGAAAACGTTATATTTTTAGGAGAGTGGGTAATTTTTGGGAAAGAAAGTTTTTGGCTATCTACTACTTCATCTTGATACAAAAAAATGTAGGAATCTTCCAAAGAAAGGAAGGAAGCGGTTAATTTTGAAAGAAGTAACTTAATACGTAGATGTGTAGATCATGCAAAGAAGTAACTTTCAGACACAAACTAGAAGAAAAAACTCCTCCTGAAACAGCTACTTTCATATAAACATTGAATTACATGAAAAAAAAATCTTTCAAAACAAATACTTTTATATGAAGACTGAATTATACAGAAGACACTATACTCTACTCAGTTTGTATTCCAAACATTCGTTATAGAATGATGTGTATATCATGCAAAGAAGTAACTTTCAGACACAAACTAGAAGAAAGAACCCTCCTGAAACAGCTACTTTCACATAAACATTGAATTACACGAAAGAAAAATTCTTTCGAAACAAATACTTTTATATAAACACTGAATTATACAGAAAACACTTTTCTTTACTCAGTTTGTATTCCAAACATTCGTTATGGAATTTAATCAAATATCATTCACAGGATTTCTACACAATAAACTAAATAAAAGGTAAAAATTTCACTTACATGGAACACTGTCATCCTCACTGATAGACATCGATGTTTAATAATAATAATAATATATAATAAATCTTTTTCACGTTGACAGTTACATGTATGGGAATTGTCAACGGGATTGTCAATCTCACCCAATCCTTTGTAATTTCGGCAATAAATACTTACTTCTTACTGTTTGTAAATTTTGTTTTCTTATCAAATAATATACTTTTATGTTTTGAATGGGGGAGTAACGATACCTGTGCATGGTTGATGAACGCTCTATATATTTTCTTCTGGTAAAATATGTGTCGGAATAACTTTATATATTTTTTTCATTTATAAATTGAGGTTCTGGTGTATGTTCATTGAGATAAATTATAGAAAAGTTCAATAAAAATATATCAGAGCATTTTTGGCACAGTCCCAACAAAGATCAGATTATGCCTACTTGACTTATAAATGTCTTGTTAGTAATCGCGTGAGACTTCACAGACACAGGTATTTTGCTGCATAGCTATTATGTTGAGATAGGAATCCAAGGACGTTAAAATTCTTGAAAGAGGTTAATTCCTCATACTTCATTTTCTTGTAGAAGAAAAAGCATTATTGAATAAATTTCAAACACATGAATATTTGATGTAGAATCAATAGTCATCTACAAATCAATTCTGTGTTGTACAATATTTTTGAAATTTCTTATTTCCTCCAACTCATGTAAAGTTGCTACTTTTCCATCACAAAATTACAATTTGTCTTGAAGGACAACATTCTACTTCATAATATGCTGTATCATTTTAATACTCATTGAGGTAAAGCCCATCTTTCATCAATGTCACCATAACAATTCAAATTGGATTGTTAATAAAAAACTCATTCATCGACAAAATAGTAACTATGCACACTCTACATCAGTACTGGTCGAATTAGGAAATTTGATTAATTTTGAAAAACACACTGATGGCTTCTCTATACGTTAGTTCACAGCTTCGTCACCAGATTGTACAATGTAGTAATCTGTGTGCGACTGTAAAATAAAAACTTCAAAAAATTTATCAAATTCAATTCAAGGTACGGAGAATGAAATGAGGTGAATTTGGAGGGTTGAAAATGGGTTCAAATGATTTTCGCTGAAACCAGACCTTTTACTGAAAAAAGTTGAATACAAAAGTTGTGGGAAATATACAAGATCTACATCTCTTGTAGAAACTATGTTTCCATGTAAATTGAAATTTTCTGAGATCAGTTGTAAAAAACAGTGTTTTCGTTATTTTTTCTGCTACAAAATAATTGTTTTTTCGTGGTATCTGTTGGAAACTCTTCTTATTGCGTTCTTAATAATCTGTAATTCATTTGAATCGGAATTCTCAAAAGGTGTATCATTTTATTTTGATGTTGAACGTGAAAAAAATGACTCATTCGAACTTAAACGGAAATAATTTTTTTATTAACAGTGGTATTTTTTGTTGTTGTTCTAGCGAATTTTTCCATAGTTATGTTATGGTAGATGTTCCAAAAGAATTCCTGCTAACTCTAAAAAAAACTGTTTCTAGGACACTTTCCGACACTATTGTAACCGGGTGATGAGGTAGGTAGTTTTTAGGTTTATCTCCAGAATAAAGTCTTGAATTATTTGAGTAACACTTTATTGTGAGATATCCACTAGACACTTTAAAAAACCTCAACACGTGTTTTCAGATGAAAATGAAATACGTGATTTTTGTAAACTGTCTAGTGCAAATTTTGCAATAAATTGTTACTTGAATAAGTTATGGAGTTTCAACACGTATCGGCCATTTCTATCAAAAATCTTGAATTTTCATGAATACAAAAATATAGTTTTTTAGTTTGCGAAAAGGTAATTTCAATTCAGATTTTGTTAAAAATCGATAATTTTCATGGCAGGTGAATTATTTTTCCCGTTATAATCACAATATCCATCCACCCTGTCTAATAATATAAACATTTCAATTTCTCATTAATTAATAAAACAAATTCTATAATTTTTTTTTCTAACAGGCTTCACTAACTGTTCTGGCGATGTTTTGAATTTATCGAACACTCTAGAGACACCCTACATTTTGTTTTATGAGAGAACATTGGCAGATCAAGATCTTCAGATGATGTGGTACTGCAGGTTTTTCCGGGTTTTCGTGTTGCTGAAAAAGCAAATGGGCCACTGGAATCAATGAAGTCGCCCCAGAGCGCCAATTAATTTTTGTTGTTTCATAATTTCATGTTTTGTTAACACAAATAAATCTTGATGAAAGTATTCATATGAAAAAAAATTAACATCCAATATTTCAAGTGACATTTTTTCAAATCGTACAACTTCCAAAATCCGAATTTTTACATCCAGTCCTTCTTTCGACTTTTACGGGTATATAGGTGTCAATCAGTTATAATAGATAGCTGGGTTTGACCCCAAACTGCATATGAGTTTTTCTCTTCTAATTCAAAGCTGATATGAAATTCTTCAGAGAAATTGCATATTCTAGAAACCAATAATTAGCATTCCGGCAAGTTCTTAGTTTCGAAGATATTGGAGGAATAAACTTATATATCAGCTTTTGATGTATCTTTTAAGCCGGTGAATTTTCCAAATAGCATTAAAACTTGCTCAGGAACTTCGTATGCGTTTCATATTAGAAACGATACATCCATTAACAAGGTGAAAACAACATCAGTTCATTTCAAAATTTTTCAATTGCTAGAAAAGAAGCAATCGAGATCCACTGTTTCGACCTGTCATAGGTGAACCACGAATGCATTGTTGAACAAAATTTTCCGTAGAACAAGCCTAAGTATAAGTTAGCATAGACACATCCTATTACGAATAAACTGTATAGAGATTGTGAAATTTCATTTGGAGCAATGCGGTCCTCAACACCAGCTATCTTGATAGTTTGGAAAACGAAGGAAAATTGAGGACTGGTCTCTCCTACATAGATACTTTAATAGAAAGTGTTTGATAGTCTGGTGGATTGAAATTATGTTATATGTTGTCCATGGATAGCTATTGAAAGTGATTCCTTTTCTCTAAAACGAAGCTGGGATATGAAGAAAACACAAGCGACGAAAAAGTTGTATTATATATAGTTGCCTAATCAAAAAATTGAAAACTCCAAAAAGTCAGTGGCGTTCTTTTTTATCAATATTGTTGGCTGTCGTGCGGACCGAGACGTCACTAGTGCTAATGATTTCAATCCAGTTTGGGCAAAATAAGCGCCTTATTACTTCAAATAACTGTAGCAAAATTCAACCAAATCGGTGTAAGAATATTCATGATAATTTATATTTTTTTTAAACTTCAACGCTCTGTATCTCAGAAACGAAGGAATTCTGGACGTGTCCATGGAAACTTTTTTTCACAAAAAGACCTAACGAATCACGCCCTGAGGTTTCGTACCGTAGCGTAGTAAGGAAACACCCTGTATAAGTAATGAAAAGGAAAGTAAGGAAAATCAAAATAAAATGAACGAATATCTGAACACTTCATATTTTTCTTCATTTCCCCTGTGTCTTATTGATCATAAAAAGATGATTTTTACCTACCTCTCCCAGAAATGGTGCAAAACCCAGACGAATTGATACAAATCCTCAAATTATATTGTGCATTTGCCGTTTCCATTGTCTTTCAGTCCTTATTCGACTCCGTAGGAATATCCTATTCCTGAACCGATAGTGGTTGAAATGATGATACTTTTCTTACTAGTTAATTGTTGAAAACTCCTGGAAAATGTATAATTTATTACTTTACTAATCTTATGAACGATAACATGCCCTTGTTCTACTTGCCGGAATTATCGAAGTTTACTCTGGAGCGGAAGACGATCGCATATGGACACGATATTAACTTGAGAGGAATTGCAATATTCGGAAGATTTAGAACGAGAATCCCTGAAACTAAGGTAGGACATTAGTCGATTGTTTTCCACCGAGAGTTACGGAATTTGGTGGTAAGTTCTTGAAGTTCCCTAATAGATAAACTTCCGCAAATAATAAGATTATATTAAATATCAGAAACTCTTTCAAATTTGATAGAAACTAATAAAATGAGATTTCAAATGGTTATGAATTTGCGTTCAGATACGTTGAAACGCCGCGAAAACGTATTAAGAAAACAGAATATATGCGCCAATGGAAATGAAAAAAAAACATTTTCTCAAAATTGTCGTTTAGAGCTCTGACACGTGAAGTTTTATTATGAGAGAAAATTATTTTTAGTATAATGTCAACTTAGTTACTTCCACCCCTTCGACGGGAAGCGATATATCCCTTATTTGGATTAGAAGTCAACGATATCTCGTTTGTAAAGTCATCAATTTCTCTTTTCAGCCCCATCCCCTTCCTCACAGTTTCTTCGAAAATATCGAGTAAATATGTTATGAATAAAATCTGCCAAAAAACTTTCGAAACTAATTGTGCATTTTGTGATTTGCATAGTGTTTGTCAAGAATTTATTTACTTGTTCACGATATAGAACTTTGAAATATAATATCGTTTTTGGTATCTTTCGTTGAAAATAGAAGTGATGAACATTCTATAGAAATGTAGGTTTTCATAGCTGGTGTCAACAGTTCCAGTTGATACGTCAAGAAGATTACTTCGACCACGCCACTGAAGATGACTGCTGCAGTTACAGTTAAAACGTTTGAAGATGGTAATGAAAAAAGATCACGGCAAAACCCGGAAACCAACCAAATTGATGAACATTCTATTTGTTGCTTTCTTATCCATTACTCAATAAAACAAAAATACAATAAGTTAGTAGTCAAAAAAGTGTTTCAAACCAAAATATTTTGACTTACAGGAAACCAAAACACATTTTGATTAGTGATATATGCGAAGCCTAAAGCATGTTCATGAAAGTTATAACCTTTCAAAATTTGAAAATAATCAAATTTTGTGATAGAAATGAGCAGATCGTTTTATTCTATTTAATAAATATCGCATACATATTTATGATTTTGTTCAATTTGTATTATCAAAAATCTATCAATTCATTGGTAACACCGGTGGCGTTGAACTTTAGATGTAGGTTTTCTTTTCAAATTTAAAATTATTCAATATACTGGGCGACAATGGAATCATTGTACACGGAATGAAAAAAGCATTCGAAATCCATTTCGGTTCAACCTGAAATGAAACCAAGTGAAGAATTTCAAGTAGAATCCTGTATGTTTTTCAGATCATTTGATGACTATGAAATTCTCGATATAACACAACTGAATATTTTTTTCAGTATGTCGACAATATAATGTCATTTCTGGAAATATTGTCGAACAACTTAATTTATTGAGAAACAGGAAACCGAAGTTTTCTCGATTTTTTAGTAAAAATTAATTAATTGAAATTTTCAACCAGTCCCATACTTTTCATTAATTTAATTTATCTTGAAAATCTCGATAGGAAGTGGAATTTTTTGAAATTCTTGAAGTACGAAATAAAGGTTCATTTTTATGTGAGAGGAAATATTTCCCATAGATGACGTCATATTGAATTTAGAGAAAATGGCTCCTACGCCTCCCAGTTTTTCATATTGTTGAAGAGAGAATTTTATATTCTAAAAATGTTTTATCTAAATTAGAGTAACGAATCTGAAGCTGCCCCTGAACGATAGGCCAGGCGACTCATCGAACAAACACATGACCTCACCTCAAAAGAATGCAGTCGGGAATTGCTGGTAACATTCTAATACCGAACCGACCACAGAATTCTGGAAAGGACTTTTATCAATATACGCCTGTCTTCCCAACCCAAGAGGGCAGTTGAGAAAGTGAATCGAGCGGCTAAACAAGAAATTCAAATAGTGGAAATAAATTAAGCGTTAGTTGCTAAGTGTTGTAATTAATAAATTAGTTTGTGATTAGTAAATTATTGTTGGAAATAAATTTGTTTGAGACAGTTAATTTATAAATTTGTCACGATAGCTATTTATCATATGAGTGTTGAAAGTAAGGTTTTATTTGGTGAGTGAAAAAGTTTGCGAAACGAGCGTAGCGAGTTCTATACGCGTAAAACACATTTTGACATCTCTTGTCAGTTAACTATTTTCATGTTATTGCATTTGCTGTGAAGTATTCGTGTCAGGTGACACCGAATCACCTGGTTAGCAACAAACAGTATTGTCTATAGGTCACGCGTTTTATTTAAAGTCATATTTGACGTTCTGGCTGTTTAATGTCTTGCATAATGAAGAACAATAGTGAGGAATTGTGTGTTCCTGGCGATATTGAAGAGGCTGCGAAAAGAGCTTCAATTGAATTGTTACCAAAAAATCGGCTCAGAATATCGTTAAAAATATTTTTAACACATCATCTTTTAATACTCTTGAAAACCATTAAATATGTCACTCGTAATACCTAACAGTTGTACAAAAATAATGTTTTTGGTTAAACCAGAATAGGTTTTCATTAGAAATATCGGCTTCACTGAACTATATCCTCGTTTCGAATTTCAGAATTCTCACCCCAGAAACAACTGAATGGTGCTGTATGTACAATGATTTCGTTGTCACCCGATATGTTGAACATTTCAACTCCATCCCAAAAATTCATATAAATATGTATGAGTATTTTCTCCCAAACAACCCAACAACATGATCAGGAAAGGAATTCAATTCCGGCCTTACGGAAATTGGATTTCGTAAAATTTATTCAAATTCTTTGCGCCCCTTCAAGAAATCTTTTCATGGTGACATATTTGAAGCTAAACTTTCATTCCTTTTTAGCTTATCTTTCCTCCTCTTTTTGTTATTCATAATTCAAATTGACGATATTTAGGGTCTTTAATGACATTTAATACAAGCTTATATAACAGTTAGGTTCACACAAATCATCTTCTCATTTTTCTGTGTATTATAACAAACAATAGATTGTTTTATGCTGAGGAGGAAATCGTGAGGAGCAGTTGGAAGTTCAATTCCACAGAAAAACGCATCTGTTGTTGTGAATATTTTCGTGCATTTTTCAAATAATCAGTTTTCATGTGAAGATGTCAAGGTAGGGACATTTTAATGCACTTTGATATGCAGGGTGTCCAAAACTCTATCGTGAAAGACAAAACACACGCACTACAGGAAAAACCTGGAGGCGCTCTAGGAGTGGTACCTGTGCGAAAGTAGCGATTCGCATTGGATTAAATTCATTTGGAAAAACGTACTCCAGAAAGTTTATTCCAAATAAATGTAGTTCGAGGTGTACTGAGTTGAACCTCAAAACGATGAGCAGCCACAGTCTGTCACGTATTTCTGATATGTACCGCTCTTAGTGGAATCAAATGTTTCAAGTCGTGGAAGTATCTATAAAAGAGACAAATCTCCAACCATTCTTCAATGTTCCAGACTATCAAGGTTGCAAGTGATGTTCGTGTCCCCAATCAGGCGGATGACTCTTTTCTGGATAGAATCCAGCAACTTCATGGTATGCTTAAGAGCGGAGCTCCATACACGAGATCAATACTTGAAAGAAGGTCTGATCTGAGCTTTATAAAGCAACAAAAGCTGCTAGGTGTATACAATTTTCTGATTTGGAACAGTGTTCCAAGCTTTTGAGAAGCAGCCTTTGCAATTTCAGCAACATGATTGTGCCAAGACATATTGGTGCCCATTTTAGCACCCCAACTTATCGAAGTAGAAAGCGGAAATATCTACCCTGACATTATTATATGTTTTTGGAGAAAACCGATACCTGGGTTTTCGTGGCATTGAATTAAATTTGGTTACTTTTATCCCAATTTCAAATCACCTCTAGTTCCTCATTGAGATAAGCAACCTCCTGCTGCCGGTCAAGATGTGCATCCACAGCAGATGTACTGGAATACAAATGAAATGATGAGACAAGTGTGCTCTCGTCAGCAGAGCAATATATTGGATTTTTGTTTTGTTCCAATAAAACGTTGATATACAATAAAAAGAGGGCTGGAGATAATATGGATCGCTGGGAAACACCAGCGTTGATGGTAAAAGTATTCGACAGCTATCCATCGACGGCCACTTACAGGGAACGTTCTTTCAGGAAGCTAGAGAGTCAAACACAAAAAGGATCCGGCAAGCCAAGAAGTTTGGCCAGCAAACCTTCATGTGAGGTTGAGTAAATTGTTACATTTGTTTGATATAATAATACTGATAATAATAATATCGGGATTTTCTCTTCCAACTATTGTTGGATGTTGTGATTATTAGTGTCTTTAGTGGTTTGATGTCCTCCATACTCTCGAAACTCGAAATTATGCCAACTTATCCGCACTAAGGCAAGGTTTTATGTTTTATGTTAGCCCACAAAAAAAAATCGTATACATGTTAACTTTTACGTCAATTTCTATCTTCAATTTATTGTTTTTCACTCATTTTTACTGCCCTGAAGAAGCTTCCCATTAGAAGCGAAAGCTTGGCAAAGTAAAGCAGAGTTTGATTTTTGATTTTTTGACTGAGAGACCCT
>WOGO01009351.1:0-10251 GCA_015342085.1 Leptinotarsa defecta
AAATAGAAGAACAACGAGATTTTCATCGATGTATTCTGTTTGGAGATGAATCTACTTTTACAACAAATGGGGTTCTATCATCACAAAATTGCAGATGATGGTCAGATGTCAACCCAAACTTTATTACTGACAACAAAAATCAATACTATCAGAAAACAAACGTTTGGTGCGGTATATTAAATGATAAATTACTAGGTCCAGTTTTTTTCGAGAGAATTTCAATGGTGACAGATACTTGAACTTTCTGGAAACTGTAATAGAAGAGTTTTTGGATGATATGGTATTATCATCCTGTGCATACAGGTTTCGTAAGCTCCGTATTATGTTTATATTCTAGTAAACCGGTCTGTTTGAAATTCTTTAAAATTCTACTTACACTTGAATAGCAAATTTGTTTGTCTGGATGCCGCTCGTTGAAAATATCTGCAGCTTCGCACATTGTTTTATAACCATCACCACAGATTAAAACTAATTCTGCCTTTTCAGTTAACGTTAATAATATAAAAACGTTTAACAGGCAAGTTTTAAGAAGCCACACTATCAAATTACAATATTCTTTTAGGGCGTATGTGTTTTTTGTTCATGGCTATCCGCGATAGATTTTGGATTGTTTTTTAATATTTGTTCTAGTTGAGGCATTGTTGTCAGAATAAAAAAAATTATAACATATATTATAATTATAATTATTATATTATAATTATAATTATAACATAAATAATAACAAGCCGAACACGGAAATAACACAAAAAATAAAAACTGATCCAAAGGTACGACGAACACAAAAAGTATACACAACCCCAAAAACATATAGATCAAACCTCACAACACAGGTCATACAAAACAAACATAACTTTTCCCCACCAGAAAACATCAAACTCGTAAAACAAGCCAATAAAGGAAACCATATAAACATCTGGGAAAACCTAAACATCCATAAATTCAAAAGACATAATTCACTTATCGAGGAACGAATACAAATCAAAACACAACAAGACCTAACATTCAATATACTCCACAAAACAATACACATTCCTAGAAGCAATGAACCTAGAGAAACACCAATACAAAGGATATTACCTGATGTAACCCAAGTAAAGACACATTTATAAATACATCCGGATGAAAGGAGATGAGAATTCCTTGGACTGAGGCGTTCTAACCGTATAAAAAAACAAACAAGAAGATAAAACTTTCAGTTTGAGTATGGCTACCTATAGTTGCCACCTGTGTAACGTGGTCGATTTGGAAGATTCGTTGCAAGTTATTTTCTACCATGAAAAGTAGAAATTAATTCAATTTGGTCGATACGACCAACCGACAGACCGGTTTCGGGGTACTTGCCCTATCACCAGTACCGGGCATGGTCTCTTCAGAACGGAGTGAACCGTCTGAGTATCACGACCAAATATAATTCCAGCTAGTCATGAAATTAACAATGTTACCAAAAATTTAGAGAATTACAGAAGAGTGACAGTAAAGGTATCTTCAATAGGAGATAACTCAAAAACATACAAAATGAGTGTGAACTGTAAGTGGGCTGTCACTTCCGAGACAAATCATTGATGTTGAATACCTGAGTAGAAACTACCCATACATCAAAGAAGCACCTGTACTTTCCTTTCATGATGACTATTGCAAGGAAAATTTGTCAAAGCTACTGGAATGAAATGTTTATGAAAAAAATTCACTGGGATAGGTAGTACATGTCACATACCCCCAACGAAAAGTTGTTGAGAAATCATCTTCAATATTTCACGTTTGTTGTGAGTCTCAAGAACAAATTCATGAAGATATTCACAATTGAGTGAGAGACTCGTTCAAAATTGACAATTTTGGGATAAAAAGCCCATGGGAGATCCAAAGAAGATGATTGGCCGTTGAAAATAATGGAGTTAGAAATCAATTTGAAAAGGATATTCTGTGCTATGTATGAATGGATGATGCAACGCATCACCTGTTAGTAAAACAATGGTAAAGATTCTTGACGAAACTGAATTGAAGAATTCATCAAATACAGTGATTCCATCACGAAGGTGAGAATGTTGCTTTTATAATGTGCATATTTATAAAAAAAGTCGATTTTGACAGTGTCAATAATTTGAAAAGTTATAAAACCGGTAGCCGGTCCGTACGACGTGGGTGCTTTGTTCACTCACCAAAATCGACCGCCGTGTTGGTGGTTCAAGTCCCAGGCCGAACAATCGATTTTCACTTACTATCAGCCAACCCGTGTAGGGATCATACGTTAAAAGGTAAGACCTTGTTAGTCCTCAGCTCACACAAGTTTCGACTACTGAGGGTTGTCGATCGTAGTGGTGCGACAGCTGGTTAACGGAAAAACAGATTTTAAACAGATTTCGAACAGATTCTGAACAGATTTGATACCTAGTTTATTTCGCCTTTAAATCAGAGGAATTCACTGACTAGTCCAAATAAGACCCACGGAAATACGAAAAAGTGCATATCAGAACTGCTTCGAGGATTGGAAAAAACGCTGGCACAAGTTATTATATCTCAGGGAGCTACTTTAAAGGAGACACAATAGATGAATGAATAAATAACAGACGGCGAATTTATAATCGCATAGCAATAGTTCTAGTTAAGTAAATAATTTCATGTTAATAACTGTCCAATATAACTCAATTACAAAAGTACATGTTGAAAGGTCACAAAATGAAAATAACGTTCATTTAACAGCAACAATTTTACAATTAGTCACAAATAAATCATGCCCAATATCCCATTTTGTAATGTATATGAACCACTTAAAAATTTGAAGGTAAATTAAAGTTTCATGTTAATTGATGCGGTGCAGATGGTGTGTGATATTGAGGATGAGACTCTCCTGCAGAATCACCAGAAAAGTTTATAACAGCGTCTCCATATGTTGGTGGGGGTGAACCGGATTCCATATTCGGGGATTCTGGAAAATAATTAACATTGTACGACGGGAAAACAATTTTGATCAGAAATTCCAAATATTATTATTTGCTAATGGTAACACTTTGCACACTCATCAGAATCAGAGCACTCTCTTTCGATGAATGTTCCGCTGAGTTATCATGATCAGGAGAAGCCTAAAACGCCCTTGATCATAATAAATTTATCTACTTTCAATGTAATCTCATGCTCTCACCTGAGCATGAGTATGTGAACACGATATTGACATCTTGAATACTCACCTCTAAAATTTAGGCGAGAAGATTCTGGACGTGTCCTCAGTTGAGTTTCAAGAGGTATGTGTCCAAGTTCAACCTTTGTTTCAACAACCATGTTTTTATTGTTTCCTGGTAAGATAGCCTCAACCTAAGAAATAAAAGTAATTGAATGTGCAAAATAAAAGGCAAAACTGGAATAATCTTCTCGACCCGCGTTTTCTTCAATAATAATAACAATAATGTTCATGATAGGGAAAACATATTGTAATTGATGAACAACAATAAAGTTAGGTTATAATACATTCCTTTATCTCCTGAAGACGCCAATTTGGTTGGTTGATTGGGAAAAGTGTTTAATTGGAATAATTTATGTATTTTTGTAATAAAGAATGGAAAAATCTTGATATTCTAATGACGCCATCAGTTACTATAGAAAGATATAATTTTTTTAGAAATCCACAAACACTGGAGAAAAGTTCTGAAAGAGTGGATATGTGTTGGATTTAAATTGTTGTTTATTACATTTATTTGAAAAAACCGTTTTGGAATGTTTGTTCTACATAAATGCCGAATAAACAGTTAAAAAGTGTAGATCGAAGTATATTGAGTTGATTCTTGGAGCGATGGACAGCTGTATTTTATCGAGTACTGACAAATATCGCTTCTACTGAAATCATGAAACTATCTGTAGAGAAGTACCCACTTTGTCACATTTTCGGTAAATTGATTAGGCCAGGACATGTTGGTATCCAATTTGACACCCGATAAATCAATCAACTTAGCTAGCAGAATTGTATGTCATTTCATTATGATGGTTGCTCCGGACACAATTGCCTCCTTGGAAATGTACCTGTGCTCTTCGAGGAGACAAACGTAATGTTGTTTGCAAAACCATACGCGGTAAACATTGTTTCTGTTCACCTTAAAGAAACGTCTGCATTATAATGATTTTTTATTATACTTTTTTTTTTTTGGGGCGATAAGTTCCAATTTTCAGTGTTGGATAAACGTAAAAATAATCTGAATCATATTCAAGTCTCGAAAAATATGTACAAAACTTGATAGAAAATTTTAGTATGGCAAACAATATCATATTTACGTCATAAAAAATGTGCATAAAAAGAAAAAGTGTAATTAAATGGGAAAGAAAGGTTTTGGTTTTCTACTTCTCCGCATTATTAAAAAAATGTATGAATCTTCAAGAAAAAATCAATTAATTGGAATTAAGGGTTTACACAACAGAAAATAAACTCCGCCCGTCTTTTAAATATATGAACCTTGATTTCTAATATTTATTGTATTATGTTGAATGTGGAAATAATAAGGAGGATTTTTTTTTATCGAAGAATGCGTTGGTGAGGCCCTATCCCTCGAAGCCCCATTACATTCGAGTAGGCGCACCAGCATTATCAACCAACGACCAGCCACCACACCGTGGGGTAAGAGCTCATTGGGTCCGAGAATCATGTGCCTGAGCAAGCGCAATGACCCAAGAATGACAGCCTTCTGCATCTGTCCGGCTAAGATTTCTGCCTTAGTGCGGCAAGCTGGTATGATTTTAAGATTCGAGAGTAGAGAGGGCATCATTTCTCCAAGGACTCAGATAATCAGAACAACCATCTTGACAGAGTGATCTGGATAGAGTCTGCGGAGTTCGAAGAAAAAATCTCGATATTTTATCCGATTTTCCTCATCTTTTATGACGATATTCGTCAGCCAGGAGGGGCAGGGATGGCCACTATCACCGTTGGCCTTTGGTGTTGCGTCACTACTTACGAGAGCAACTGGTGTAAAACCGGACCGGCAGCCCAGGCGCACCCGGGAAGGAGAACACTATTCTCCCCCCGGTTCCGGCCGTGGGTCCACTGGGCTAACCACCCGGTGGACCCAACACTTGGTTCCTAGCAATCGAGGAAGGGGCCCCCACAATCGACCCGCTCGAAGGGGTCAGAGGCAAGGTTTTGGGGCGCATAGCGATGATTTGCTTACCGATGACAATGGGGCGCATAACGATGATTTGCTCACCGATGACAACCCTGGCAAAGACGACTGTTATTTTTTTTCTGATTGATTCGGCCGTTACTTGATGAAGATCCATAGTAATTTCAAAAACTACATCTCCGATTTGAATCGGAGGTGTAGTATTTGAAACGATTATTATTATTATTATTATTTTACCGTAGTATGCGCTGGTCAGACCCTATCCCCCGAAGCTCCGATACATTCGGGAGGGCGCGCCAGCATTAACAACCAACGACCTCTGGGGTAAGTGATCATTGGGTCCGAGAATCATGTGCCCTGAGCAAGCGCAATGAGCCAAGATGGCAGCCTTCTGCATCTGTCCGGCTAAGATTTCCACCTTAGTGCGGCAAGCCGGTATGCTTGTAAGTAAAGAGTAGAGTGGGCATCAATCCACCAAAGGACTCCAATAATCAGAACAACCATCTCGATATTTTATCTCTTATTATTATTATTGTTATATATACGTATGTCATTGTACTCACTCAAACATACTCATATATTGTATGAAAACTATTTTCCGGGTTTTCTGGCCGTGGTCTGTAGGTTTTATGCCTGACGTTTCGTCTACTGCTGCAGTAGACATTTTCAAAGGAGACGTGGTAACGGTCGCAATACTCGAGCTGGTCCTCTGGTTCTTGTTCCTGTTGTATCCAACGCATTAATTACTATTACCATATTGGACGTTGTATTGCTGTATTTATATCGTTCTTACTTATATTATCTGTTCGTGTTCGTGTACCTCTAAGGACTGATAGCTAGCTTTTATAAATATTCATTGTCTTTTTTTTCTATTGAAATTATCCCTATGCATTGAATCTCTACTGCATCTCTATATATTTTTGGGTAGTAATTTTGAGTACTGTCGAGTAATACTGTGTCTTCGAATGAGATAATGTGGGTACTTTTTTTGTCGAGAGCATGTTCGGCCACAGCCGACTTGTCGGTTTGTCCGAGACAACAGTTCCTCTTGTGTTCGAAGAGATCTGAGCCATATTAAAAATCAACCAATAAGTACACTTCCACTACTTTCATTCATAAATTCACAAAGTTCTCGGTGACCTCGAAACGAAGTGCGGAGCCAATTTCGTTCTTTCACCATAGGCGTGCGCTCATTTAAGAACGAAATTGAAGGATATTATAGAAGATTTTGCGGTAAGTTACTCATAGCCAACTACAAAAACAAAAACCAATAATAACAATAGCGAATAAGCTAAACACAATATCAATTTTCGACCGTTTATTATAATTAATCCGATGCCCGTGACACCGTCGAATCCTTCGATACTACAGCAGTGGACGCGTTGGATGAGAATCTCATCCTAAGAGCGGTTGAAGGTCCCCGACAACTCGGGCTGATCACGTAAGCGAGCCTACTGTTTGTATTATTCTACTGTGTCTGAGCTTTATAAAGCATAAAGGTGATGAAAACCCTGTGTATTCAAGACGTCAGAGACAAAATTTTAAATTGCCGTATTATTACAAATAGATAATTAGTAAATATTTGAAGTTATCATTTCCAAACTAATTGTTGTCATATGAAAGATTTTCATTTTGAGAAGTTATATGTATATTATTTTATATACAGATACTCATATATTTATATTATACACTACCTGGCTATGCGAAAAATCTATGTACATTATTCGAAAAATGAACTCCGCTCTGCCATAAGCCTACGACCTATTTATTCCTTACGAAGCAAACGCTGAATACACTTACACCACATTCGTTTTCAGACAGATACAAAATATTATTTCTTTTTTGGTGATGGGGAAAGCATAAACTCAATTGAAGCCTGGTTATATTGAAACACAAACACGTATAAAATTGTTCAGGGCATGAAATATTATTAGACAGAAAATAAAATATATGACTTGGTGAGTAATTATTTACTTTTATAGGTTCTCCAAAAATTAATCTTCATTGTGAACTGTAATTAAAGTGATATTTTATATCACTACAAAATAATATACCTGAAACTTCTCAAAGTGAACATCTTTCATATGACAACAATTAATTTGAAAATGATAACTTCCACCTTTAAATATTTACTAATGATCTACTTGTAATAAAACGAAAATGAAACATTTTTGTCTCTGACGTCTTGAATACATAGGGTTTTCATTAACTTTATGTTTTATAAAGCTCAGATCAGAACTTCTTTGGAGTAAGCATACCCTCAAGCTGCTGGATTCCATCCAGAAAAGAGGCATCCGCCTGATTGGAGACCCGAACATCACTTGCAACCTTGATAGTCTGGAACGTCGAAGAAAGATTGGAGATGTTTCACTCTTTCATAGATAGTTTCACAAGAGGTGTTCAAGTGACTTGGCACATTTGATTCAACCAAGAGCGGTACTTATCAGGAATACGCAACGGATTGTGGCTACTCATCGTTTTGAGGTTCAACTCAGTACACGTCGAACTTCACTGTTTGAAAACTTTCTCATTTGGATAACTGCGTTTATGTGGAATAAACTTCCTGACAATGGTTTTTCAAATGAATTTAATCTTTAGGGATTTGAATCCAACGTGAATCGCTACTTTCGCATAGGCACCGCTCTTAGAGCACCTTAAGCATTTTCCTGTTGTGTTTATCTTTTTTTCCTCGGAAAAAAAATAAACAAATATGCTTTTTCATCAGCTCAAAAACTATCATGGCATATGTGGTATACTCATGAAGTTGAGTCTTTCAATCATGTCATGAATACATGTATTCAGTTGAAAGTAATCAATATATTTTGATGGAAAGGGGTACATTTTCAGGAGAAATGAATATTTGAAAAAAAAGATTTTGGCTTTCTACTGCTCCATCTTTATGAAAAAAATGTAGAAAATTCACCAAAGAAGAAAGGAAATAAATAATTTCGAAATTAACTTTTTACAAAAATGTGTAGATGATGCATAGAAATTACTTTCACAAACTGGAAGAAAAAGCCCTCCTACCTTCAAATAAACAATGAATTACAAGATTGGTGCTGAAGAGGCAATAAAACAAGGGTCCAATTCCGTAACATGTCATGTCGACCATTTAGGATGACGATGTTCCATGTCAGTGAAATTTCATTTCTTTCATTTACTATATTGTGTAGCAATCCTGTGAATGATATCTGATTCAATTTCATAACGAATGTTATTTAAAAAAATAAGATTTTCGTTGATTAAACAATAACTTAGTATAAGAGATATTGGAAATTTATCACAGAGGCTTCTTTTCCTATATAAATGGAAGTTATACATCAGCGAATTAAAAAAAATTATATTCAAATTCTATGTTTTTCATTTCACTAACTTACATTTTAATCACAAATGAATATTACAGCATATTTTCCACAGTCGCTTGGTAATCATTTTTTCCTCACTTCTCTGATACAAAACCCTGATTTTTTCATCGATAGTGTGTAGGAAGAAAAGCCTCCTTGCCAAATATCAGCAAATGAACATATGTGAAATTTTTTAATATTCTGTTGTTTTTCAATACTTTCGAACGTGCGATCACTCATTTTTTGCTGTTCCCTGTACTTCTGAGAAGAAATATAGCAAATGAGAAAAAATTAGGATCTTCGATTTATGAAAAAAATTTAAAAAATGGAAGTTTGACCTTGAAATTGATAAATATCCGACATTGTAAACTATTTGCGTAGTTTCTGTTGTTTTGGATTCGGTGAAATTTTAACTGGAGGCTAGATCCGTTGGGACTGGCAAACATCCTGGTTTTGCACTTCGTTATTTTAGTTTATATATGCGTTTGTTGCGGATATCAAAACTAATAAGATTTTTAGCACTGAAACTTTTGCGTCGGTGGCGGTAGACCAGATTTTTATAGGCGGCACTTTACACAATTTCGAAAGAATCAAATAATAGATATTCATTCACAGAATAATTCACTGAAAATGTCTGCAGAATGAAAATGATGCTTTCAATTCATTTCAAATTCCGAATCAATCTCTACGATTTCCATTTCTATGAAAACAAAAATAATATATGAGGTGACTTACACTGAGAGTGAACCATTGACACAAAAAGACGCATCTCTTGAAATTGTAGAGGACTTCTGATCTTGGAATTTCTAAATCGAATTCATATGTTCTCTGTTCTCTTGCTTCTACTCCGATGTCAAAATTAGAAGATAACACATCGTGTTGGTACCGAAAAAAATCTCTCTGTCGTAGTTCCAATCTAGATTTGATTGTCTGATATTGATAACAATATGATTATTGAAGTTGATTATTTGTAATTTCGACATTACAGGAACACCTGTGAACCATTAGAATCTTCCTAAATTGAAAGAAAGCTTGAATACCCGGATCAAATATGCAAATTATAAAGGGGTAAAAACATTGAGGTCAAGTTTTGTGAGTACGAAAAAAATTCTTAAAACGATTTATACTGTTTTTGGGGTTGATAAGCTTTTGCGATCTGAAAAAATAAAAGCTGAATCAATAGAAAATCTGCTAAAGTGTAGTAAAGGGCAAACTGAAAAATTCACCCCGAAAAGTTACTGCATAATACAAACTACTGGAAAGTTCAATTAGTCAGTAACTTGTATTCATAAATTCTGCCTAAAATTTGAAAAAATGTATTAAAGAAAATTAAATATTATTACTCAGGTTTCTTAGGTGGTTATCATTTCGGAAAAATCCTTTTCCGTTTTCGAAACCTGTATTCACTATGAAAATCTCGCCTCAAACTGTGATGGTTTCAATTTCTTTTGACACAACTCGGAAAAGAAAGATTTGAAGTTAATTTTGATAATTGAACGACAAACCTCCAATATCGGCAGATGTATTCTAAGTGAAGAGATATTGAAAAAACAAGTTACTTATTGGGCTCAAGTGCTTCTGAGTGCAATCGTATCACCTATATAACCTATAGGTTATATATAGCTCTATATAATAATTCGTATCAGTACGTCTGATATGAAATATTATACAGCGTGACTCACGGTCGATGGTAGGTTAGACGTTTCTGGAAAACGCAAAGCATGATTTTTCTGAAAATTTCACCTCTCACATTTCCTTACCTGTTCTATCGATCTAAAATATTTTCAGCATTGCGGCGTTGCCACTTC
>WOGO01009352.1:0-10251 GCA_015342085.1 Leptinotarsa defecta
TTTATATTTATGAGCTCTGTTAACTCTGGAGTAATCCAGGAATTTTTTGCTTTACATTTGTTTTTGAATTTAGTTATAATCGTACTTTTTTCAATAAGATATCGTAATCTGTTTTTTAGGTTTTTTGTAATTAGTGAATTTTTTTGTACCCGTTTCTTCATCGATCTCTGTCATATCCATATCAAATGTTATGGCAATTGTGTAGTTATCGGTTATACTCGTTTTGAAGATAAAAGAATCACTTTGCAAGATACTGTCACTTTCTCAAAATAGCGTCCTGTGTAGATGTGCCCTCTCTAAAGCCATATTGACGATCTGATAAAATATTGAATTTTTTTAAGTAAGAGTAAAATCTTCTCTTGATGATTTTTTCAATTAGTTTCGATAAGTTAGAGATTAGTGTAATGGGACTGTAATTAGCAACAGATGATTTATTTCCACCCTTGTGTAGGGGTTTTATTATTTCGCTTTATTCCGCCCCATATTAAAACATTCATTCACTAAGACGTTGTTTCTTTCAAGGTGTCCGCCCTTAGTTTATCCGGTCCAGGAGATTTTTTTGGTTTAAAAGTTTTTATTATTGAAACGATTTCTTTCTCATTCGTTGGATGTAAATACATGGTATGATCAAAAAACTCGATTGTGTCGGTATCATTGGGAATATCTGAAATTTTTTGTCCTATGTTACTATAATAGTCATTAAATCTGTCCGCAATATCTTTGTTATTTGTGATTTTAGTGCAATTTGCATCTTCAGTGGGCTCTATGTTTGTTCTAGTTTCACCTACATAGATAATTAACAGTTTTCCATAAAGCTTCCGATGAGTTTTAATTAATAAAAAGATTTGAAGCTCTATAACTTTTGTTTAATTATCTGCGAGCGCTTTCGACAGCTGGTCGTGCTGTCATCCTCTAGGCCCTACTCTATCTCCTCTCTGAGAAAAAAAACTTGACATTTGCTCAAACTTGGCGTGCTTCCTCTAAGGCCCTACTCTATCTCCCCTCTGAGAAATACACAAAACAATTGACAATATCAGCTGTTATGTAATTCAGTTTGGAAAGGTGTGTTTGTTTGTGGATGATAAAACTATGGAATAAAAGGGAACTATTCTGGTACAAGTGTGATCAGAGACATCTGCTGTTCTGTAAGTAACTCAATGAGAAAAACCCAAAAATCAAATATGTCAACTAATTGACAACATCCTCATTAGTCTTGAGGAAGAAGTTTGTTAAAAGAGAGAATATTCAAAATGTTATGGAATTATATTAATAAAAAACCAAAATAACTGTTGGTTTGGAAATCATGTAGATTTTTGTCAATGTCTGATAAAAAGGCATAGATTTCACTGAGGTGATCAATGTCTGAACTTTCATTAAGGAAATTATTGGATTGTAATATAAACGACATTTCCAAAAACAATCTTTTAGATGTATTTCTTTAAGTTGATAACATTTTTGTTGAATTATAGTCCATTTTATGACCTTCTTTGGAAACATGATTGCTGAGAGCATATCTCTCAGGATGTTATCTACTATCACTTTTATGTGAGCTGATTCTGTCTTTGAGTAATCCTGACGTTTGACCAATAAAGTCCTACCACAATTCAAACATGGAATAGAATATATTAATTGAGATTGGAAATTGATTGGACTTTTATCTTTAAGTCTCGAAAATAATTTATTAATGGTGAATATGGTTCTAAAAGCTATTTTTACATTTAAATCTTTGAATATTCTGCATAACTTTGGTTTCATATCACTAATGTATGGTAAAGAAGAGAAAAGTATAGGAACTGGAGGTGGATCAATTGTGACATTGTCAGATTCTAAAGGATTTATATCCAACTGGTTGTTATTGTTAATGTGAACGTCAAAGGTTGACGTACTAAATAAGATCTTCTTGAGTAGAGGATCCGGGTAGGAGTTGTTAAAGAATATATGGAAAAGTGTATTTGAATTTTTATTATCAAAGAAGGATCGGAAATCTGCAGAACGCGGTTCTACATTTGTTTGACCAAATTGATTTCCGTTGACTGCTTATGGTATGACCAATAGTACAAGAACCTTTCAGAGCTGATAGGCTTGTGATACCAATCTATGAGTAGAGTATTATCTGGAGTTCTGATAACCTTAGTGTCAAGAAAAGGAACCCATTGTTCGTTGTTCTCAGTGTCGATGGTGAACTATATGTAAGGGTCATAACTATTGAAAATGTATTACATACAATTATACAGGGTCTTTCACGACGAGGGTTCGTTAGGAATATATGGAGAACGATTCAAAATGAAAACTTGAAATTTTGTTGTTGTGGGTTTTACAAAATGACCTTCTCAAATGAAATATTTTCAACTACCGGTCTCATTTCGTTATACCGGAAGTTGAGGGCAACTTCCCTAATTTCAAATAGAACACCCTGTATTTTATTACATTTTTGAATTTCTCAGCACATTTCAGGCCCATTTTGTATAACAATGCCTATACACAAAATTGTTAGTTTTCGAGATATTAATTTTTTTCTGAAAAATTTGACAGTTACAGCACCACTTCGAAAAAATCATAACTCATAGATAGTAACAGTTGAAAATGTGAAATTTCACAGAATTACACTTCAACAATCAAGTCATAAACAGGTTTATCGAATTTTCGAAAATAATTTACAGGGTGGTCGAAATTTCTACCCAAAACATAACATCGAGAAAATTGATGAGAAACGATTTTTCCAAATGGAAACCATACACTATTCTATCATTTATGGATATTACGAAAACAAAGATATCAAATTCATGAAGAATGTCCTATACCTAAAATACACCCCTGGCAAGATATTATCCGATTTTGGGATATATTTGGAATGTAAATCATTCGAAGCAATACCAAGCCAAGAAAGCTTTGAAAACGAATGAAGTTACAAAAAATATGTCAAAATTTTATGCGATATAATTGACGTGTACTTCTTAGTTTTCTATTTGTGTACAGAATGTCTCGTTTGGGGTATTCTAGTGAAGATTTCCTGAATTTAATTATCATTTATAGTGAATGCAATAAGATAATGGACAGATCGTGTCGTGTTTTTGCAGAAAGATTTCCAAATCTACACAGACCCAATAGAAATATTCTGAGAAGACTTCCAAGAAACTGCCGTGATTTCGGATCTTTTTCGTCTGTCATCAACAAAAAAAAAACACTCATAAACAATGAGAACATCGAAATTGTAGTTTTGGCCTGCTTCACAGCCTATCCAGAAAATTCGTTGAAAGACGCAGAAAAGTCACTTAGAATTTGATGTTCGTCAAGAAACCGGATTTTAATCAAACATAAGTGGCGTCCCTTTAAATATCACCAGGTTCAATATCTGAAACCTCACGACTTACCTGCACGAGTGGAATTCTGCGAATGGTTTCTTATCAAGATACAGGAGAACCCTGAGTGATATGGACAGATGGAGCCAACTTTGCCAAGAATAGTCATTTTTGGGAATCAGAAAATCCAAAGCTCGTTCGCCAGCTCAACTTTTCGGATTCATGGAGTTTCAATGTTTTTTGCGCTATAAAAGAAGACAGAATTTTATGTTTATATCTTCATGAAGAGAATTTGAATAGCGATAGATATTCGCATATTATCAGGAATGTGGTTGGTAAATCCATAAGGCATGTTTCTGAACAATACCGTTTCAAGTTATGGTATCAGATGGATGGAGCCCCTGCACATAGTATTGATACCGTTGCTGGGTTATTGAATGGGATGTTCGAAGATCAGTAGCTTCGCTACAATGGGCCATTTAAATTTCCTCCTCGCTCTTCAGACCTGATGCCACTGGACTTCTTCATCTGGGGATATATCAAAGAAAATGTTTATGCGGATCCTGTGAGTGATAAAGAAAACATTGAAACGAAGGTTTCTGAGAGCTTTCGAAAATTTGATTCCTGACTCCATACAGAAAGCTACAATTAGTGGTATGCAAAAAAGAATATATTCTTGTTTAGAACAAAACGGCAATGTGTTTGACCATCTGTTGAAATGAACTACAATATTATTTGAATTTAAAGAAATCAAGTTAAATTCTAAAATTAGAGTAAAATCTAACCTTAAAAAATATAAACAGAATAAAATTACTATATTCGATATCAATAAACAAAGATATAATTCATCTCTCTGATAGTATTTTATTTCAATCCATCCATGTTGAATTACCTTTTACCAACGACAGAGTTAATATTAGTTCATTTGTTTTCGAAGCTTTCTTGGTTTGGTATTGCTTCGAATGATTTGAATTTCAAATATTTTCCGAAATCGGATATATCTTGCCAGGGGTGTATTTTTTTCGTGATATCCAAAAATAATTGAATAGTGTATGGTTTCCATTCGAAAGAATCGTGGTTCATCAGTTTTCTCGATTTTATATTTTAGGTGGAAATTTCACCCCGAAATTGTCAGCTATCTCTCTCGTCCACGATGATTATGCAATAATACCACGAATGTTGATTTGTGACTTTAACTCTGATAATTTTGTCATTATCCACAAATTGTTCATTGAGTACTTTTGGAGAGTTTTGTATTTCTAAAGAATCAAATTATCACAAGATACTAAAATAGATCGAAGTTTGAGTTCCAGAGATTTCATTGAAACTGGTATATCACAAGGTACGGTACGGTATCTTATCCTATATTTGGAGAGTTTGTCAAAAAAAAACAAGGATACTTGATTTGATAGGCCTTAATGTTTACGAGTAATGAATGGAAGAAGTAAAGAAACTAGCAGAATCGAAATCACGAACTGCATAATATAAAGAGTAATTATTCAAAATGCAATTGTCCAGAAATTTACAAATATAATGCTACAAGATATTTGAGATGGACTGAGCACATAGACTTCCCATAAAAAAATCAATATATTATAAAATGCACTGGCTGAATCGATTATAACGTACTGTATAACCGTGAGGTGTGGCCCTGTATCTGTTCTGAATCTATACCTACTTCGTTGAAGCAATTCTTTGGTTCTCTTCTCGGACATCCTTGAACAAGTACTAATAGAAATAACGAGTGTGATAACAACGTAGACTTTTTCCTGTGTAGTGATTCTAATAGCGATGGTGACAATGCGAAAAAGAGATACCAGTGAATGAGATTTGAATATTGAAACACAGAGAGTATGTTTCAATGTATATAAGGATCTACATCTCACGTTTGATTTCGAGGGAAACAACCTACGAATTTCCTTTCCACCTCTTTTGTTACCTTATTCTTTACTTGTTTTTTTTTTGGAAAATTTCTATTTGTCAATCTTTTCTATTAATTTGCCATGACCACTGATTGATGACTGTATACACCACTTTTTCTAATCAAGGTACGGATAACTTTGAAAATATTTGAGAAAGAAATTGGATTAAATAGAGAAAAAGTTCAATTCTTGGAGTCCTTTCCAGTTAATAACTTTGACGATCATCGCGTTTAAATAATTTATTTAAAATATCATTCCATTCGAATTTCAGTTATCATTATTTTCCATTTCCGGATTCAAACTCTACTGAATGTAATCCTCTATATATTTATAATCATAAATATTTTGTGAAATGAAAACAAGCACTTACTTTATATGATACTTAGAATAGACGAAATATTTATGACATGACAGGAAAATACCCTGGTGCAACATACATACAATAAGTAAAATGAACATAAACAAAAACATTATCAATGAAACTCTGAAACCCAAATATCAGTTACCAAATATATAGATTGTCACCACCATGTCTAATATTATACATGTAAACAGCCTTTGGAAATAGTATATACTACTTTAATAGAGGGTGTTTCAAGTTGAGTCGGCATCATTGCCAACTCCGTTATTATTGATGCTACGAATTCGGTTAAAATGGCCTTCTCGATGCCGAAAACAAAATAAAATGATATTTTTTCAAATGAAACACCCTATATTTTATCATGTATTTTGATTCGTGAGAACAATCTCAACAACAAAGCTCATATCACCTTTCCGCCTAAAGTTGAAAATGTGAAAATATTTATTTCACTAGTATAAAAAATTTTTTCGTTGTGGCAAATAAAACCTCATGATTGTCCAAACACCAAACTTTGGTACTCATACGAATGACAATATTTTGTTACTAACAGTAAAAAGAAAATATTGCCCTGGGATTTGAACTCGTGAAACCTGTGATCTTCATGTCGTACCACGCACTTGACATCAATGAGAGCTATTTGGTATTAATTTACAAAATAATAATTTTCATCTTAAAAGCCGTACTTATTTTGTGAATCAAATATATCTGCTAAAATGAAAAAACTAAATATTTTCACGTAAGTGGCTCATTTTCAACTTTAGGAAGAAAGATGATGTGAGCTTTGATGTTATTTCGAATCGAAATTCATGATAAAATATAGGGTGCTCCATTTGAAAAAATATCATTTCATGAAATATTTTGAAAACGAGACTGTCAATTTTTTTTTGTTTTCGGTATCTAGAAGGCTATTGAAAATGCTACTAGTTCGCCCATTCAACCGAATTCGTAGCATCAATAATAACGAAGTTGGCAATGGTGCCAACTTGATTTGAGACACCCTGTATACCTGTATTACCTGTCACCCGTGGTTGATGGTTAACCAAATAAAAATATTATATCGAAACAAAAAAGGTTTAGGTCTCTGCGCTTAGAGGCAGAATTAAAACCGCTGGCAAAGATCGAACTTAATTTGAGTTTCTCCAAACAAGTTTGCATCATCAAGAGAATTATATTGAATATCTGTTAGTACAGTTCATTTTTTGACGATGCCAACTTAGTTTGTGGAAAGCACGTCGAAGGAAGTGTTTCAGTTCTGGTATTTGATTGAAGTGTTTTCATGTTGGAATATCAAAAGCTTCAATATCCCACAGAACCACAATCAGATTTTTTATCTCGTCAATGAAATCTTTACATTTAATGGATGTCGGGTATATACACCTTGTATCAAATGTATCAGACATGTCAAAAACTGAAATCACAATCCAAAAATTCAACATAAATTAGAAATGAATACTTATCTATATAGTGATAAGAATTCAATATGGATCATGGATACATCACAAAAAAATCAAAAATTTATTAATTACAACAAAATTAAAATGCAATAATTACTATCAAAATTCCAATAATGGATCCATACTGTGGAAGGTACTGATGTAAAAGATTAATAGTACACTTAGTTTTTGAATCTTTTTTTGTCTGCATCACTGTCAATATGTGAAAATATTCAATTTCAATGAGAATAATCATATATATTGAACGAGAATACATAGAAATTTCATACATTAAGTTACTTAGAAATATTTCAAGAATGGTTCCCCATATTACTTGATTAGTTTTCATCATTGAAGAATATCAAGAATATCAATTTTCAACATCATCAGTTGAAAAGTTAGCAATAATTTTCAGTAATGTTTGTTTGAAGGTGGTTGACAATGTTTCGTGATGTATTTCATCAGTTTGGACTTCCATTGTCTAATATAATATAAATTGATTTGAAATCCCTGAAAGCTAGCATACAGATACGTAACATATGGAAACTTCTATCAAGCGAAAAACGACCAACTCTCGCCAAACGGTCATCTCCCGCTAAAACCACCGAAGCGGTGAGAGGGAAGAGGGGGTAGGTGAAAGTACTCGAGTCAGATCTCGGAGGAATAAGTCCAGTTATCACCCGAAGACAATTGTAGATACTAACAATCGAAACTCCGTGACGTAACTTGGTTTGGAATCTTTCAATTTTTATTTTTCATCATTTATTAATAATATTTTTTATTTTTTCATTTTCAGCTTTTATTAATATTTCAATTTTCTGGTTGTTGCTTGTATGTTATTTCTTTGTAATTTTATTTTTTTGTTTATTAAAATTGTTATTTTCGGTTGATCTTTTCAATTTTTTTTTCAGGGTTATCAAATCAATTTATATTATATTAGACAATGGAAGTCCGAACTGATGAAATACAATTTTCAGTAACCTTGATATTAATTGAACAATTTTCACATGTATGATAATTATTGAACAGTTTTCACAAACATTTTTTATTTCTAGACGCCTTTCGCGTCTATGTTTGTGAAAATTTTTCAATCAATATCATAGACAGTGTTATTGATTTACATCAAGCAAAGGGTTAGTCCATTCACTTTTTTCAAGTTTGACTTCTATAAGAGAAAAGTTAATTTATATTTTGTCAATATTCCCTACAAGACTAAAATCACTTGTTGACATCATCATATATGAGGTAAAAATTTGCAGATAATAGAATAATAAGTGTTGCTGATTTTTGGATGGAGAAGTTACAGAACATTTTTTCCGAATTTGTACAAGTAGAACTTTTCAGTACATTAATAAAAGTAAACCAACTATAAATGGACTGAAACAAAATTGACGACGTAGATACAGAAAAGAAAGAGTTGGGCCATCAAGTGAGAGAGGATGCAATACAATTCAAACACTCTCAAATCACACTCAAATCAGTTCTTTCAATTTAACCATTTGAAAACTACGACTGACTACTGAATAATATTTCAGGTGGAATATAATGCAAGGGGGAATATCAAGTGTGTGCAGGTGAAAGATCAGTGGAGAGATGGTACCGGTGGCCACGTCGAAGTTGTTCAAGGAGGGTACCTACGATCATACGTTAAAATCAACATGAAGTCCAGATTCAATAGAGGGATGCATTTTATCGTCAAAATATACGAATATTAGCAGAATATTGAATATGTTATTTCAAGTGTGATGAATATATAAGTCAAATACACCATAAATGGAAATGATAAAAAATTTATTTTCCTCAAGTAAATAAAAATTGAGAGCAATGAATAAATGTATTGGAAGGTGTTTATTGTCAAAAGAGCAGTTTTAAATTTTCGCATATTGCAAACTTCAATTCATATCGAAAGCTACAGAGAGAAGCAGTTAAATGATTTGTTTGAAGGTGATTGACAATGTTTCGTGATGAATTTCAGGTCATCACCCGAAGACGATTGTTGATACCAACAATCGAAACGTCGTGAACTAACGTGACGTGTAATCTTTACACTTGTTATTATTTTCTTTTTTCATTCCTTTGATTTTATTTATTCTATTATTATATTTTTACTTGTAGGTTATTTCACTATCATTTCATTTCAGGTTTATTGTTTGCTTAATATAATTGTTATCTTCAGCTATTCTTTTTTAATTATTCTTTTTTACTTGTTTCAGGGATTTCAAATCATTTTATATAGTAGACAATGGAAGTCCGAACTAGTGAAATTCAGTTAAATGATATCTTTTTCCAGTTTCTTGATGCCATCCTTACGGAAATCATTGAATAAATTTTGATTTCACAAAACTGATAGCTTAAATGAATTATACTACAACTCGGCATGTAAATGAAGAATCTATTAAAAATCAATGAAAGAATCATTCGTTTAGAAATCAAAAACTTGTATCATCAAAAATGTGAGAGTGAGAAATTCTAACGCAGTGCATGCTGGATATCTGAAGCTCAAAACTCCAGCAACAAGATGATTCACAGTATGTAATTATGTAAACAAAGCAATGCAAGTTCGTGAAAATGTGAAAGTATTATGTGTTTTGAATGAAAACATCTCTGAAAAGGTTTGAAGAATTTTGCCGTTTGGGGCATCGCTTCCGGCTGATCTGTGCAAAACAGAAGATACCGTTGTGAATTATCCCTTCATTGATCAGACTTCTATCGGATATATAAGCACTAACAGTAAATGAGGCCAGTCTACAAGAGATTTCGTGTTCCAACGGAGAAAGATACCTTGGAGTCACTCTCGACAGAAGACTGAATTTCAGGTCCCACATAAGGCAGAGGATAGGGCTGGCAAGAGCCGCTAGACAAACTCTCAATCCCATTATCGGAGTAATATGAGTATCCACGTGAAACGGCTTCTAATCAGAACCAATCTAATACCCATCATTCTGTATACCTCCACTGCCTGGTGCCAGTGCGCAGCGACATACAGACGCAGTATCCAGACGTTCATGAACGCTTTCTGTCGAGCTGTCGTAAACGCTCCAAGATACATGCCTAAAGGTGCGTATTCATCAAAAAAGCGAGCACGAGCGAGCATGAGCGAGCATTCGTGTATGTTTGCTCGTGTTCGCTCATGTTCGCTCGTATTTGTTCGACATATTGATGTCTCGTCCACACCAGAGCAAATATCTTCAAGTTCGTAGTCGTAGTTGATCCATCTACTTTGTGCGAGCACCTTT
>WOGO01009353.1:0-10250 GCA_015342085.1 Leptinotarsa defecta
TTATTCCTCAACTACACATTTGATAGCACGTTTACCAACTATCTGGGCGACTAGGGGCCACAGGCAAGAAATGTTTATGACTGTACTCTTATTTTTATTGTCGTTCCAATTGGGAATGGATAGACTATAACAAAGATATATCTTTTTGTTTTCTGGTCATTCATAATATTCTTTATTTCAAGTTTATGTGTTCACTCACCTGAAAATTACACGACACTTCAGCTATCTTTCCTAATCTCGCTCTAAAAATTGAATAAACTCTTTCTGAACAATACATTTCTCGACCAAGAGTACTTGGAAATTGTTACTTAAGTTGCATGCGAAAAGAAGGAGTTAACCGCGTTTCTTTCAAATAGAGTCATTACTCTAGAAATTTCATTCCATTCGATCGAAATGAAATTTCTCCTCGATTCATTCCAAGCGAATTTTTATAATAAGACCTGATTGCGTTCTGCTATTACAGCAAGATTAAGCCAAGGGTGATTAAATTCAGATCCCAGGTGGAAAGAAAATGCTTTTGGTTTGGATTCCCATTAAAATAAAGTTGAGTTTTCCAGTTGTTCTGAGGCTGTTTTATGCACGATGACATTGTGAAATTGTTTCCAATTCGAATAATGGCAGGTTTGTTACGTTGATTGGAAATATATTTCCAAACTCTTGAGGTGAATATGACACTAATAGGGCAGGACCAACTGAATATTTACTATATTATTGTGATATGAACCTTTGAACATGGATGCATATATCCCATATAATGGAGATTGGAGTCGTGATGAAGAATAAGGAAGGAATTAGAGAATAATGTGAGACATATTAAGGAAATTTGAATAGAGTTTTACAATGGAATCTAAAATGAGAACAAAATGAGTTGCTTGGGAAGAAATCAGCGCAAGGGAATAGATATATGATGGTGAAAGGAGTGAGGATGGAGAACAAATAAAACGACCAACTATAGAGAAAGTTATGGATTTACTTAATAAAATTACAGATCACTTTGAGCTATACTATAGAGTGTATAAACTGATGAAATTTTTGATAGAAAAAACATGGGTAAATCAACCGTTTATCAAAAATAAGATATGCGTGCAAAGCAAAATATCCCATTCTTATTAGTTAGTGGGCTATGCTTGAAGAGTGGCAGTTAACAAATCTAAAGCAAATGAACTTTAAACGTTCAGGCCAGTCTCCATATACCTACACAGTAGGTTTAATGGACTGACGCCTTTCAGAATACAACTACTCCCCTGGCTAATACCACGGAGGGCGTTGGATTATATCCGACAGGCGTCAGTGCAGGAATCTTCACAGAAAATTTCCTGCATATGCAATTGGCAACACAACTGAAAGAGTCGACCCTCGATTTTGGAACGGGCACACTTGCAGACCGGTTTCGGGCTCATTAGCCACTCGTCAGTGCAAGATAGTGAAAATAATCGACCTAAAGTCAATGATATTCCAGAATTGAAAATCGGATTTTTTTCAGAGTATTTCATTCCTCTTCCGAAGTTGGAGCGAACATCACAAACAAAATGTCACTCCATCTAGTGGACGAGGTACTAACCAACTGCATATCGGTAGTTTGCCCGATTCCTCTGAATAAGGAAGAAAAACTTTCTCAACGGGCAAACTACGGATATGCAGTTGGTTAGTACCTCGTCCACTAGATGGAGCGACATTTTGTGTAAGTGTGCCCATTTCAAAATTGAGGGTCGACTCTTTCAGTTGTATTGCCAATTGCATATGCAGGAAATTGTCTGTGAAGATTTCTGCACTGACGCCTGTCGGATATAATCCAACGCCCTTCGTGGTATTAGTCAGGGAAGTAGTTGTTTTCTGATAGGCGTCAATTCATTAAACCTGCTGTATAGGTATATGGAGACTGGCTTCAACGTTTAAAGTTCATTCCTTTAGAATTAAAATGAAGTCAGTGAAAAACGAGTTGAGAAGTGATAGGCATATGTTTTCACACTTGTTCATCATGAACTTGTGAGAGTGGTAGAAAAAAAAACTCATGTCGACAAATCAAATTGATGCGCACAACTGAAATAAATTCAGTTTTCCTCCTGAAACAAATGTATAAATTAACTCCCAACTTTTTCCCAAAAATATTGTTTCATCTTTGTGGCGGCCTCTCTAAACATGAGGAAAACTCACAACCGCAGGTTTAATTGCATCCTGAATATTTTATACACTAATTCAAAATTCAGGAAATTCAAGCGGGAATTCTTTAATAACCCTCCCTGAAAATATTTGTTCTCTACAGTATCGACGTACAACCAATGTAACAACATGACGTGAACAGGAAAACCAATATTATCTTCGGTAAATATGTTTTGTATCAAATGTCAATTACTACGCCCTTCTGGAATTACAAGGAGTATTGGCTGTTTGAGAGCGTACGCTATTGATTTATGTGCGGAAGATTGAAGGTAAGTAACTCCACATGTAATAATCATTTTAATCGTGGAGTTTTCAACCCAAATTGAGTCGTGATAATATAGACTACCTCTTATGTGGTAGCCATTATATGCAAAAGACTGAGCCATAAACACAATTAAATTAAATACTTTTTTCACAATACACATTTCAGAATATCTGTCCAAATTATTGAATTTCACTAGTTCGAACTTCCATTTTTTAATACATAAAATGATTTGAAATCCCTGAAACAACTGAAGAAGAATTGAAAAATAAATAGCTGTGAAGAACAATTATATTAAGCAAAAAAACCTGAAATGAAATAATAGTAAAATGAAATACAATTAAAAATAATACAATTGAACAAAAAATGAAAAACCAACGTTCCGGTCAAAGAAGCACTGCGAATCATACAGAAAAAGCTATCCGAAGATGGAAACCTGAAAGAGGGAACGAATCTACCTAAAGAAGTAATTATGGAATTACTAGGATTCTGTGTACGAAACTGTTATTTCCAACTGAAGAACGAATTCTTTACACAAGATGAGAGACTGCCAATGGAATCGCCACTTTCACCAGTCATAGCCAACATATATATGGAGTGGTTTGAAACTCTAGCCATTGAAAAAACTCACAAGAAACCTCGAGTCTGGTTGAGATATGTTGACTACACCTTCGTAATATGGAACCATGTGAATACTGAACTAGACGCCGTCCTGAAACACATCAACAGCGTGAGACCTTCCATCACCTTCACAATGGAAAAGAAACTCCACAACGAATTACCATTCTTAGACGTTTTGGTGAAGAGAACCGATACTAAGTGAGAAACATCTGTATACCGAAAACCCAGTCACACGGGACAGTATCTGAACCACGAATCCAACCATCAATCAACTAAAAGAGGAATCATCAAGACTCTATTAAACCGTGCTTTCGGGCTCTGTAACATGAAGGAAGGTTTCGAGAAGGAACTAGACATCATCAAAAATGATCTTCAACGGAGTGGCTACTCCAAAGCGATGGTAGAAAAGATTTTGGCTAAAATACAGCAGGAGCCTAGCAAGGAAGAGAAGCCGTCACAACCAGTGTTTGCACCTCCCTACATCAGAGGATTATCGGAGAGGATAAGCAGAATTGGTTTCAAGTACAACATCACAACCTGCTTCAGATCCGGTAACAATATCCGTAGCAGCCTCTGGATACCCTGTAAGTGCGGAAAATCCTATATTGGTGAAACTAAGAGGCTACTGAATGTTCGCATTGCCGAGCACAAGAAACACACACAGCGAGGGGAAACCAGCAAATCAGGAATAGCAGACCATGTTTGGACCCATCAATACAAAATCGAGTGGTCCCAAGCTGAAATCTTACACAGAGAGGAACATTGGTTTAGGAGAAAATTCAAGAAAGCCGCATACATGTTGTCCAACAACGTATTCAGCCAAGCCAGCGTAGAAATTCGCAACATATGGAAACCCATCATCAAGAGAAAAATGGCCAACTCCCGCCAAACGGTCATCTTCCACTGAACCAGTGAAGCGGAAAAATGGAAAGCAGGGATAAGTGAAAGTACTCGAACGACCCATAAATAGTCATCTTTCGGAGGAATCGAAGACGATTGTGGATACTAACAATCGAAACGTCGTGAACTTACTTGGCTTGAAATCTCTCAACTTTTAATTTTTTTCTATATTTTCATTTTGTATTTCATTATTTTTATTTTTTGTTCAATTGTTTCATTTTTACTTGTATTTTATTTCACTATTATTTCATTTCATAAAATTGTTATCTACAGCTATTTTTTTTTTCTTCTTTTTTAATTATTTCAGGGATTTCAAATCATTTCATAAATTAAACAATGGAAGTCCGAACTAGTGAAATTCATCATGAAACATTGTCAATCACCTACAAACAAATGTTCAAATTCTTAAAAAAATTAACACAATTGTCGTTTTAATTATTTAAAATAGATAAACTTTGTTTCTTACACTTAATAATTTGGACAAATCGTTCAAAAATTATCAGGATGAGATTGAGTTGACGCAACCCAGTAAGCCATTACGCGTCATGTCTACTGTAAGACGACAGGAGACGATGCGCGGCGATAGAGGCGTGGTCTAAGCAAAGAAGCGCCATCACCGAGAACGCAACCCGAACGCGTTTAGACGCGTGACAGTAGACGTCGTTGACGGTTGTGTTAGTTTTGCGAAATGTCTTTACAGTTAACATAATTTGATTCTCGAAGCTATTTGTTACTCAGTGCAGTTGGTATATTTTTTTATTTATTGTATTTTCAAAGTAAAAATATAAATTACTAGCTGTTTCCCGCGACTTCGCCCTCATATAATTTGGTTTGTCACATTAAGTTTCGTAACAGACCATTTCAAACAAATCCAATACAATCTTTGAACCCCTATTTTTCCCCATTATAGGGATGGAAATTTCTGATTCCCTTTCTTAATGCTTATTTACGGTATACAATGAAACTACCTGCATATTTCAAGATTCTAGACTAAGTAGCTTCGGCTGTGCGTTAATATAAGAGTGTCAATCAGTCAATAGTTACCCACTTATACAATACTAGCTGTTTTCCGTTGTTTCACCAGCCTATGTGTAATTCCAGGTCATGATATATCTATATACCAACTTACATTTGGATATGATGAGCTGTTTGAGCGTGAAGAAGTAAAAAATGTAAATACATACATTACATTCATCCATCTTCACGTACTTTACGCATTTGTAATATTAGTAGGAGTAGGATTAGTAGGATTACCTATGTATTTCATTCTGATCCTTTCAGAAAGGGAATCAGGAATTTCCACCTCCAAGGGAAAAAATTGGGTTCAAAGATTGTATTGAATTTTTTCAGTTTTGAAGTTGGAAACCTCAAATTTTGGGTTTGATGAAAAAAATTGTAACTATTTGTTTGAAATGGGGTGTCACGAAACCTGATGTGACAAAACAAATTCTAATTTTCTACAGATAATCAATATTAAAAAAAATACGAGAGAAGAAGAGGAAGTGAACAGCACTCGAAACTGACAGCTGATACTTGAATAATTGAATGGACAGTGAATATGTTATAGTCTTAGTAGCTGAGGCCATCACATGATGAAAGAGAAGAAGAATACTTTTGGACATTTCCATCATACATCATAGGCGTTTTCGTGCGCTCATGTATTCAAAATATATTAGTTTGTGATTTTAATACATTCTTTCTGGCGTTGAAACGATGACGTCACATCAACTATGATTTAAAACGTATTCGTGATGATTCAAAATTAGAGTGAGGTTTTGAGGTTTTGAAACGGAATTTGACGTTACGTTACGTCAGTTGTCAGTTCCTGCTTCATTTTGATCGTTATAGTTTATATATTATTGACGTCACTACGAATCGGTTTTGAATACACGCTCGAATACGAATAAACAGTAATAATAATAATAATATTTATTTGCCATTCAATTTAAAATACACAATAATCTTAGTTAACGACAAATAAATATAGTTTCCACAGAAGGATAAACCTGTGCGTGGGCTATATAATTTTAATATACAATAGATTATAATGAATGAAATATAAAAAATAAAGTTTCTTTCGGTATCAACAAAAAAAGTACTAGAAAAATTATATACAGATATCACATCAAAATTACATATAGTTAATATAAATGAAACATTTAAGTTATACCTTTAATGAAACAATCGCTATAGATAAATTACATCGAACATCACTCACACATCAATCAACCAAATACCCTATTTTTTAAATGAAAAAAACAAACAAAAAAACAAACAAATCATGGAGAAGTTGACCTACAGATTACATAACTCTAACCCATTAGTGCATAAGGTTTTAAATTTTTGAAAACACTAGTTTTTTCAGTGGAAATCGTATGTTGGGAGAAAATCAAACAACTTTTGTAGAAAAATTTTTTCAATAATTTTCTATTTGAAAAAAAACAGAGTGTTCGATTTAACGAAAGTCATACTCACAGATAAATATATGTGAATGAAATCAACAAAAATAATATCCATCTCCATGGAGTATGATACCTCAGGAAACACTCTTTCGGTCAAGAGCATTTCACACCTATGAATTTTGCGTTTTTTCCACAGTCAGCACATCTTTCCTTTTCGATATACTGTGACAGATGGTTGATTTTATCAAACCTGACATTGGCAAATGGTACTTCAAGAGATTCAGAGCAAAATCTTTCCTGAATTTCAGCAGAGCAGACGATAATTCATGGGAGGGGTACATTTTACGGAATAGCAGCCAGGCATTGACAACCGATACATCGAATGAGTACGAAAATATTGGCCACCACCATTTTCGCTGCCTCATTCTTGTTCTATAATTCGCTACTAACCCATCCAATTCATCCACTTCTCCCATGCTTTTATTTTAATTATCGAATATTCAGGTTGAGGCACGGATATATTCAATCTGCTTTCCCTGGAGTAACAAGTGGCACCCTTGATTTCACAAGACTCGAGTCCAACTTTATTGTTTTTCCATTGGAAGACAATTACTTTCTCACTACTTGAAAAGGAATATTCACCTCGTTTTTTCTTACACATGTCTTTTATTGCTTTTTGAGTGGGCAATGGGAAAACTTCGCTATATACTTCTTCTGGTGCCTTTTTTTCGTTGCACTCTTGTTCTATGTTGACAATGTGTACTTTATTGATCCAAACTACTTTTTTTTTCTTTGAAGTGGAAGGTGCGTTATCCTCCGTTGGTATATCTGCTTCAACATTCGAAAATAACTTTGCCAAAAGTCATCATCTGAATTTCAATCTGCATCATTACAATCTCTGAAATTGAAGGGTCTAGGTGAAACAAACTCACTTTTCACCTGCAGCATAGCTGGTCCAAGGTGAGAAATATATGCTTCATGATCATCATCTGATAGATCACCATCAAAATCAGTATCTTCGCCGTCTTGAGGTAGTGTAATGTATATATCGCCAGTCTCTGTGTCTATGTTCCAACATTTCAATCAGTTCGGCAAGCGATTATCTGTGACGAAATAGACGTAGAATAAGTAACCATGGTGCATAATGTTCGATAAAAAGAACATGGAATGTAAAGTCTGATTTCAAGAAAAATGAAGAAAGACGGGAATTATCTGTGATACTAGTTGATGGTATGTAAGTTCATGTGAAGGGATTTACATTACTCTTCACATATTTGTCAGGAATAATATGGATATTGTATAATAACTTACCCGCCGCAGCGAGTTGAGTACAATTCTGTATCCACCGCTATACAAACTAACACATTTACACTTCTCACCACTCATATGACTGAACCAACTGTTAATCCTATATGTGTTAACAACTTTTTCGCGGGAAATGATTGAAAATATCCGGAGACGTTCTCTTCGCCGACGTGAATAGGCATGTTCGATGAAACGAACAATATGCACCAATGGGCTAATCACATACATCTTCTTCAGACATTTATACATTGTAGTAATATGTATTTTTCACATCAACATATTGCTGTATCTGTGCTCTAGGCAAATCTGAGATTCAAGCTTCAAGCTTATTTTTGAACATATTAATGCCAAAGATAGTTTTGAATACTAATGTACTGGAATAAGATTATACAACCAAGGAGCTAAGTAAGTATAACACTTTCTCTGATTCTGGTACATAGGTTGAATTCATTTTGTGGCATAATGGTGTTCAATTTTTCTAAGTTCATGTTCATTTTTGTGTTGCCTTATAACAGTTTTGAAGAAGTACAGTTGCCTTATGTCTAAAGTCAATGTTTCCTTACATAGCGCTTCTGTGGGGTAAGTTCTTTTTTTATGTGTGATTATTTTCAGAGTCAATTTTTGAATTTGTTCTAGGATTTTTATATGAGAATTACTTGCTGCTCCCCAGGCAACTATCCCATAGGAGAGGTTAATTTCAAACAATACGTCAGAAAACGTCAGAAAACACCTTTAATAACCTCCAATATTTCGAAACTGAAAGTCTCGACTGTCTCGAGTATTATAAATTTAATGAAACAAAAAAAACAGTGGAAATGTAAGATAGTTCATCTGATTGTAGCTCGAGCGAATGAGCTACCGCAGTTGACATTGCTGGGAACAGAACATGTTCAAAAAAATTAAAAACACTCGAAAACAAACTTTGCTCAGTTTGATTATACATACGTGAACAAATTGATAAAATAATTTTTACTTTTCAAAATCAATATTTCAAGCTAAGGAATATTTGGTCGAGACGACAGCTTTCAAAAATTAACTGCTGTAAATTTAGAAAATTAGGTACCATCTATTTAGTTGCGCGGTTGAAAATTAGCATGATCCTGATTCCTGATATTAGTGACAGATCAGTTTCGTGGTATCTGAACTAGTTAGGGAAGCCACCGATTATGCTGTAGACGACCCCTCCCAATATAGAAGGCCCCGACACTCTGTCGAATGAGACCCTCATGCCCCCGTTAACGGATGAATAACTTTTTCATCCATCCTACCCCAGCCAGGTAGGGGTATCCCGTGAAGGGCGGCACTGATGTCTTAGGACTTCATGCCGTCATCTATCAGTTGTGAACCCATTGGTCTCTCTCCAGACCAACAATCAGCCAAAAGGGTAGGGGAGCTGGTCTCCAAACCTGGATGAAATGACGATGACATTCTATGTGGTATCTGAACGTTACACAAACTAGAAACTGTAAGTTCTGTGATATTTGATTTTGGAAAGGGCACATGCGCGGACTGATGGCGTCAGATGTACAAGCGTAGCGGAATATGAAGCAGGGTAGCGGAATATTGGTTCAATTGTAGCGACTTTATAGCTCATCCAGTTGGCAACACTTTACGATGTTTGTGGTCGCACTTCTACAAAACGGCTCTACCGATGATTATGAAATATTTTGTGTTCAGTTGAAGAGTAGATGAATATTTTTTGGCATCAAATGTGCAACCCTATAGAAATGATTCATAGAGCACAACAACGTTTGTCGATTCACCTTGTTGACTATATAGTTACTACCCATCAAATGACTTGAGTAAGTGACTCATTTGTAATAGGTACCTATGAGCGTATTAATATTTCCAGATATACGAACTTATGCTTGACCTTGTTTTCCTGGTAATAGTCACTTGAAAAAGAAGAGCAAGTAAGGTCTCGGTTGGTAGATAACTGCCAAACTAAACTCCTCGAGAAAATGTCTCTAGTTCAGATTCTTGGCCTGTAACGAAACTACAGCAGAGCAGAACAAAATCTGTCACCGACATTACTCCAGGCTTGGCCAAATAAACAGTGAACATCTGATCTGCAGGATTATTTTTAGGATGATGGAAGATCTCACCAGAGTTAACTCATTCTGCAGCATCCATAAATTCTTCAAATCATTGTTAAACTACAACAACGATGAACTACGTTCTCTAACAGGGTCACTCATAGGACACTGTCGATTCAAGTTTCATATACGGAGACTTGCAATGTGTGCTATCTCTGGAAAATGATTCGACAGCAAAACACACATTCTATGTCTGCCACGCTGCGGCTGAGTTAGGTTTCAAAAGTTTGTCAGGGTTCAACACTTGCTTGCAGACCTGACAGATCACTGACTATACAAGCCTTCTCATTCTTAATGGAAAGATTCATCAAATTGTCTATGGTCTAAATTCCTGTCCACACTGGAGGGTGATGAAACTACTAACTTATTCGTACTTCATCAGAACATAACTTCTTTTTGGAAATCTGAAAATCTGTTCAAAATCTGTTTTTCCGTTAATCAGCTGCCGCCCCCATACGAACGACAACTCTCAGAAGTTGAGAAACTTGTGCGAGCTAAGGACTA
>WOGO01009354.1:0-10250 GCA_015342085.1 Leptinotarsa defecta
TAATCCGTTAATCAGCTGTCGCCCCCCATACGAACGATAACTCTTAGAAGTTGAGAAACTTGAGCGAGCTAAGGACTAACGAGGTCTTACCTTTTAACGTGTGATTCCTAACACGGTCAATTCCTAACATGATCAATCATTTATTTCCCATAATCGACAACATACATGGTATAGGGATAGTCATAGATACTATACAACTATAAAACTTACAAACTAATGGGTGTTTATTACAAATAAGTAAATTACGTGCACAAAAATTCGGTCACAGTATAAAAAACTTTGTGCAATAAAAATACTTCGAGTTCTTTTTTGAATTCTATTTTCCTAGTACAATTTTCTACTGACTCGGGTAATTTGTTGAATAACCTTGGCCCAATACAGTTTGGCGAAAAACTGGTAATATTTAATCTGGCAAAAGGTATACGCAAGTGGTTCTTTTGTATTGATGTTGTGTGTGTTATAATTCTTCGGGATTCCTTTCCTATTTCTATAGACAAATAAACATACCTCAAAAATAAATAATCCAGTCAGAGTTAAAATGTTCAGTTTTTTGAAAAGATCTCTGCAAGAGTGTTGTCTTGATTTTTCTGCTAAGTACCTCACGATCCTTTTTTGTGTAATGAATGTGTTCCTAGAATGTATGGAGTTGCCCCAGAAATGAATCCCATATCTCAAACGAGATTCCGCCTGTGCATGGTGGAAGTTCATTAATTGTTCATGAGTTAGAATAGTCTTCATATTATAGATCAAGTAATAGAATGAATTAAGGTTAGATAATAATGATTCACTATGTGTTTTGAACTACAGATTTTTTCTAGTTTAATACCTAGGATAGGAATTTCACAGTATCACTGGTTACAATTTCTTGACTAGATAGTTCAATTTTGAAGTCCTCACTGTGTTGTTGGGCTGTCTGAAATTTTACGATAGTTTTGTCTGGATTGAATGATAATTTATTTGACCAAAACCACTTCATCAAACACTAATACAGATTCGCATTCATTTTGTAAGATGTTAGATTTGTTAAAAATAATCAATGATATATCATCAGCGTATAATGTAAATTGTATCCTAGGAAATATTGTACGATTTCATTGATGTAGAGATGAAATAGTATAGGCCCTAAAATAGAGCCTTGCGGGACACCTACATTGACTTCTGAGTTTGAAGATGTACATTTTCTACTTTGATTTTTATACTTTATGCTCACATATTGCACACGATTTCTCAAAAATGATGCTACCCAATCTAGAGAAACACACGTCAACCCGTAAGAATGCAGTTTATCTAGTAGCTTTGTATGATCGACACAGTCGAACGCCTGACTAAGATCATTAAAAATACCCATCGAGCACTCGCCGGCTTTAATGAATTTCAATATTTTTGAATGAAGAGACTGTACAGCCGTCTTGGTAGACATGCCAGGGCGGAAATCATGTTGTTGTTTAAATTTGTTTGAGACATTCTCTACTTAGAAAAGCATATTCTAAAATCTCCGAAACGTAATTTTGCAAACTAACGTGGAACAGTGTGTTCATTAACAACATCATTGCCAGTTACCTGGTTAATTTTTCGGGTTGTTTGACAGTGCTTTGATTCGATTTGAATTCGACATCATATAGTAATTAAAATTTGGAAAAAATGAACAGCATCAATGTATAGAGTTCAAAATTCTCTATCGATCAGTATATTCCAGATCTCTTCATATCTAGTTTCATTTTCAAGAACAAAAAATATAAGTCACTTCAACTCATCCTAAAAGCGAGCTTATGTGTTGTATTGGTGTTTTTATTTTTCAGCAATAAGAGGTAACTAAACTAATATGTCAATATTCAGCTGTATGAGAGGAAATGAAAAGTAATAGGGACGTAAGTTCAGAACTACGTCTTATTTGGTAATTCTCGATGATATATTTCTCAACAATTTTACAGAGAGTATAACAATTTAACTTCAAAATAGAGCTAGACAAACCTAAAGTTTGTGTAAATAAATATTATTATTATTATTATTATTGCCTAATTAGGCCATTCAATCGGCTCGAACAACAAAAGTTCGAAAAATATGACATCTGGTACAGAATCGTAAATTAACATTAAAAAGTTTCATTAAAATCCGAGACTAAATCTTTTCAATTCATTCACTTGGAATATTTGGATAGTTACACTATCGATAAAACAAAATTCTCAATTAAAATAGACTCGTTTTCTGTGAACAGAACATCTTGGACAATCTAATACAATTTGTTTCCATCACAGAGTGTTCAATAAAATCATAGTGAACAACGGAAGTGAATAGAAAAACACCGAGCGTTCAAAACTACACAAAATGTGATTTGACATCATTTATCCACCCCATTGCCCACAAATCTAACGGGATGATCGGAAGACTCTATTCAACACTCATCAAACACATTCTGTCGCAAAAAATTGATATTATCTCCATGATACGTCATATTATTTGAAACTGTTGGCATAACCACTGAATAAAAGGTAAGTACAAAGAAAATTCAAGGAAATTATACCCCGTCCTCAACGAATAAAGAGAGATATCATAAATGACATAGGTTAAATATTTTAGTCTTCTACTGTAAATCTTGACTCCACTGTGTTTAAGAAAAATCAAAGTATATTTGGTTTTACTATTGAAAAACAAAACAGTCCAACAGTTAACTTTGTAAAATAATGAAAAATTGTTACCTACAATAATAAAATTTGTCAGTAAATCAAACACAAACAGGGAGAATTCAACTTTCATTCAATATTCTGATTCAGATCATAAACAAGTACGAAGTAATCAATTCAACGTGAGACGTATGAAATTCTTATAGAATTTCAAAATTATGTATCCAAGCATAATACTAACTACTGACTTATAAATATAAAGAACTGCTGAAAATTCAAAAAGAAAAACGACCACTTCGTGGTGTGGTCATGTTGCAGCATGAACATGCCTGACGAAGCTATTGTATAGTGAAACACGTGTTCTTTATTTTCCGTAAGTAAATTTATTATTTTTTTGTATGAATATAGAGAAGCAAATGCCTTTTTTTTTCCAAAAAAATGAAATATATTTCAACTTTTTCCGTCATCGGAAGACCTGCCAACAATTCAGTCAGTCGGTTCCCGCATATAATTTCACTACATCCACCAACCAGAAAACTAACAACATTTGGCATCATATTTGTTATAATCTATTCTGACAGTCGTCATCGGAAAAAACTTGCAATAATCAAACTCATGAATACAGTTTATTATATGATTTTCACTATAAACTGTACTAATGAGTTATAATATGGTTTTTCATCAAGTGTCGGCTAGTTCTATTCAATTATTAGAATTTTCAGATGGATTTTTCCCGCCAATTGAAAATTTGTATTGACACCAATCAGAAACCTTTCAGATCGTCATGCAAATCCACATAGGTGATTTCTGTCGTTTAACCGTATTCGAACGTGTATTCAAAAACGATTCGTAGTGACGTTATTAATAATAATAATAACTCAATTTGTGTCAGATGTCAAATTCAATAATAAAAACTAATTTTTCAATTTTCTCTAACATCATTCAGAATCGGATTTATGCTAGTGATAATTTCTCAGCTTTATTTTGTACATTCTTACAGATGTAACGTAACGTCAAATTCCGTTTCAAAATCAACCTCACGCACCGTATACAAGTAAATACTTCTATACGGTGCCTCACGCTAGTTCTGAATTATCATGAATACGTTTCAAATCATAGTTGATGTGACGTCATCGTTTCAACGCTCAACGTTTTTGGGCGCTCAATACATGAGCGCCCAAAAACACCTCATAATTATTTTATGTCACTCTACATCACACACTACTAAGCTATGTCAATAGATACAGTTCAACTAGCCGATGAAAGATGTTTGTTCTTGCACTCGACACAAACGAATGTAAATGCTGCATCAAAAAACAGTTTTTTTATAGAAACTAATGAATAGATCATGCGCAACCAAATATATCTTGTTCCATATTGTGCTTGCTACTGATACGGCACTTTCATTTTTGCTTGGGAGCATCATCCAGGCCAATCTTTCGTACCTTGAGAAACGCATTCGTCTCAGGTCGGATTTGGTTCCGTTAATAATTCTGCCATTCACATAACTATTGGCAGTATCATATAATTGAGAATAATTAATTACGATATTTTTTCCGTAATGCAAGAGGTTGGTGTTCAGACTGGCAACTGTCAAAGAATCGTATATCTGGCAACACAGCTGAAACTTCAGTCAATGAATGTTATGTCAAATCGAATTGTTTTTTAGTTTATTTTGGATTTGGATATCAGAAATATCTGCTAATGAAGATTTTACTACGAAATTTTATTCAATTTAAGTCGTGTAGTTCTCATATGTTTCATTGTCTCATAATAGTCTAATGAAGATTTTAGGAATCAGTGTTTTGTGTTGCAGCTGCCTCAATGAACTGGCGCCATTTTAGTGATTGTTTATGACCTTTATGTTTTTTCTAATAACTTTTCATTTTCTGTTTGAAGACTTTTTCCGCAATTGTCATAAAACGTTATCGTCAATTTTTTTTTTCGATATTTCAAGATGAACAGTACCCCACAGTCATGTACCAAGTCGGGAGATTCAGGATGCTACTTTGATACATCTCATTTGATGTTTGAAAGCACACCGAATTCAAAATTAGAAAATGATTCTACTATTTCGAGAAAGAGGAAAGCATCCTGTTTGTATAACTGTGACGTGAGAAAATTATCAGAAGTTCTGGAGTCATGTCCACCTTCTCCCCAATTTTCTAGTACCTTGAACGATTCTCTGATGAACAATTTGCAGAACTTTCATCTGCAAAATGATATAAGTACTATTTGTCAAGATAAAGGTACTTTGAATTATTTCAGATATATAAATCATTATACAACATTATTTTTAGGACTCGAAAACTTGGAGCATGAACAATTGGAAAATAAAGAGGAAAAATTATTGCCCTTGAAGAAGATTTTCAAAAGCAGTGATGGTGTCAGGAAATTCTGGTCTGCCCCTAATACCCCCGAAAAATTATTAGTCAAAAGTCTCCCACACAAGGCAAATACCAACAGCATTGTCAAGAATTTCTCTCAAATCAATGTTCACACACAATCACCCCTCAATAAAGATGCCTACGATATACTGTATCCTAATATACCACCACTGGATTTTAAAAAAACTCTCACACCACAAAAATTCAAAACTTGTTTGGACAAGAGCATCACTCCTGCAAAAAAGTGCCTTTTCTCTCTACCAAAAAAGGAATTATTTAGGAAAATCGTTACAAATAACATTATAATGGAACGGATTCTAAGGGAGCTCTCTAACGGAGATCTCTATAGATTGGGACAAGTTTCTAGAAGCTTGAAGGATGCTATTCTATTGGATCCCAAAGCCTCCAATAGATATACGGGGTATTTACGGGTTCATCACAATCATAAGGAAAATTATAGGATAACACCACCATCTTCACCCGAGCAAATTATTGACTCCCAAAAGGAGCCTAGTCCAAATTCCAAGAACTTTGTATATTTTTATAAAGTGAGTTTTTCGTTCATCACATGTACACTATTTGAAGATTATATAGGATTATTTTTATATTAAAAAAATAATTTTGTATTGTACAGCATTAGGTGGGACGGTAACCGGTTAGATTAGCGTGAATGTTTCGTTCTACTCGTACAATCAACCTCTATGTCGAATGATGAATTGAGCCCTACGGTCAGATGATCACAATTCTAAGGGTTATCATTCGTAGGTGACTGACAGCTAGTTAACAGAAAAACAGTTTTCAACAGATCATTATAAATAATGAATGAATAATAATATAATATGTAGAATGCTAAATATACATATAAACTGATTGTTGCAAAACAGTATTTTTAATATCACTGCTTCATCAGTGCTATTGGTACACTGATAACCACATAAGTTAGCTACCGATTATTGTTGTAAATAAGAACTGTAGCCTAGTGTGTAAATGTCATTTCTACCGAAGAAGCTACTGTGTTAACGAAACGCATCTGAAATTAAAATGTTTGTGAAAATTGTATAATTCAATCATGGATCATGTTATTAATTTTATATCAAGTAATGTGTCGGTCCATCCACAATTTGAAACAATCATATTGATTTTTGTGAAAATATTCCTTATTTTCAGATTGCTTGTGAACTCAACAAAAACCAGTCTCTCACCAAATGTCCTAGATGCAATAAGGCTTCTGTTGTGGAAAATTCCATTGGTCAGTGTCAAAATATCAACAGATGTGGCTATATATTCTGTAAGAAGTGCAACAGTTTTTCAAACAACCCGAAAGATTTTAGAGACAAGTGCAACAATGCTCAAATTATGGACCCAACAAAACCAAGGTATTCTTTTACAGAGTCTTCCTGTATAGATAACTTAAAAATACATAATTGAGGGTTCTAATAACTTAGAGAATGACACAAGCAAGATATTTATATGTCACTTTAATAAGTGCCACCAGTTGCTTTTGTATATAAGTTGCTACTTTCATGTTCTATTTTCTATTCGGCTATGAATGCTGTGATTTAATGTATCTAATTCTTAGTATCTTTATTTAATTGTTTTGACAGTTTCCTACACAACTTCGCATTGTCTTTATGGAAATAAAGTATTATTATTAATATAAATATCAGACTCTTGATGCCATATGTTTGAAACGTTATCATTCATAAATATTCTCAAACACTCATACTCACTTCAGATCTATCCCTACCTACTTACTATTTAGTAGAAAAAGGTCCTACTTTCCGATATTATGTCCTACTTTTCTATCAGAAACTGACAATAAAAAATAGTAACCTAACAACCAACTAAGATACGTACACTTGTCCTGACAACTTTATTAAATTACAATGAACATTATAATCTGTAAATTTTATAATTTCATGTACCTGAAGGTGTTCATCACTCAATTCACTCATAAAATTCTTACTTCCTATGCCAAAGAGTACTTTCTCTTTTGTATAAGGTGAAAAAAGTATATTACATAGCAGGCTTTGAAAAATCTTATAATTATTATTATATTTAATTTTGAATTTGAAAACCATGTTTGATTTATGCATAAAAATTTGAGTTTAATTTTGGAATTCATTGATTCAAGTTGAAAATAATGATCATGCATGCAGTCCGACTTTATTCAAAAGTTTTCTGATTGATTCAACCGTTACTTGATGAAGATCCACAGTAATTTCAAAAACTCCACGAACAAGTTCGTGGAGATCAAATCGTTGAGGTCTAGTTTTTGAAATGTATTCAAAAGTCTACTAATTTTACAGAAACGGGTAATAAGGTGTGTAGGGAACCTTAAACCAAAAGACTTCTGTAGAACCTTCAAAAATATAATATTCTATGTTATTCTATGTTAAATAAATAAGCATATATTAAATTTTGCTGCATCCTCTTCCCATTATAACACTTGAAACTGCAGACACTTTGAAACTCACTGTGCCAATTAAAAACATTACCAGAGACTCCATATTTTATAACGGTGGAAAATGTACAATCATTTGCCTATGGACATAAGATCTCTGCCAATATAAATGACTTCCAATTCAGGAAGTTAGTCAAACAATTTCTATCTGATAGACCCTATTATACTTTGGATGAATATTTCAACGATAGCTTTTAACTGACGCATATTTTTCATCTTTACTTATTAAGGAGCACTTAGGTTGTTACTTTTTATGTCTACTCTTTTATAAACTTAATTTTTACTCTTTTAAATATATATATCTTTTATATCCTCCATTTTAACATAGTTTGTATCCATGCACTATTTATATTTTTATTTTAATTTCAGTTGGTATGTATTGCATTTTTTTAAGTATGTACTACTCAAGCTTTGTCTACAAGATTATGTCTTATGATAATAAAGCATATTATTATTATTATTATTATTACCCAGTAAGTAATTTTGTATCACATAAATAATAATGATAGTAAATTGTATACTTTTGCACTCACCTTCCACAATTTCAATAATTGATAGGGTTTTGTAATGGATCATGAGAATGAATATGATAAACCTAACTATTCCCTCAACAAATAGGGTGAAAAAACGTGCACATATTTTCATAGTTATCTTCTGCATCTAGTTCATGTTTCAATCAAAGTATAAAAAAAATATTTAAATTTTTTTTCGAAAAATACATTCATTTAAATTCCGATGTCTTTCAAATACTTTTTTTTTTTCAGGAATCAACTAGGTGACCTCAGCAACTCATCTGTTACTAGTGATTATATGACGGAATATTCAACATTCTTCTCGTCTTCATTAAACCTCAATTTATCTTCCAAATGCGATTTTTCTGGGCTCATATCAGATCGGCAAATGTCAACTCCAAAGCTTGCAGTGAAGAGGAATTTGTCCAAATCTTTTATGCTATCATCAGATGTAAGTAAAAATAAATATGACAAAGAACAAGTTGGTAACATTTAGAATAAACAGTCATGTGTTATTCAATATAGTTGCCTTTGAAGGCGATACAATGATTATAGCGGTCATATAATTTTTCAATACCATTTTTATAGTATAATTTATCTTTGGCCTCAAAATAGACTCAGCAATTACCTCTTCATTGCCGCTAAATTTATTTCCAGTGAGCATTTTCTTGAGGTCTGAGAACAGGAAAAATTTGCTGGAGAATATGATGGATGCGGAAGCAATTTGAAGCCCAATTCATTCCATTTTGCCATCGTTTTCATTGCTTTGTGATACGGTGCCTTGTCTTGATGGAAACAGCACTTTTTTTTTCTTCAACTGGAGCCGTTTCTCCACGATTTCGTCCTCCAAATGCTCCAATAACGCCATGTAATAGGCGTTGTTGATGGTTTTCTCCTTTTCAATATAGTTGAAGAATTTTTCATCCCAAAATACTGATACCATAACCTTGCCAGTCAACTGTTGGAATTGGTTCACCACGTACGGTCCACTCATATTACAATTGTTTTGATTCTGGTGTGAAATGATGGAGCCATGTTTCATCCATTGTCACATATCTACGCGTAAATTCGGGTAGAACAGCTTCAAATACTGCTCAGAATCATCAATTATCCATTATTTTTGGTCGATTGTAAGTTTGTGTGACACCATCTTTAAACAGAACCCTTGCATCCTCAAATATTCATGCAAGATATGTCCAACGCATTCCTTTGATATCTATCACTTCACTTTGCCGTCATCCAAAATTATTTTGTGGACTTTTTTGATGTTTTCATCGTTAACAGCCTCTTTGGAGCGTCCACTGCTTGCATCGTCCTCGTTGCTCATTTCACCTCGTTCATACTTAGCAAACCACTTCTCAACAGTTGATTTCTCTGGTGGAAAGTCTGAATAATGTTCATCAAGCCAAGCCTTGGCTTTAACAGTTTTTTTTTTCGCCAAAAAGCAATGCTTCATTAACACACTAAATTCCTTTTTATCCATTTTCTTCAAACTAACAAAAGTTGCTTCACTCAAAATGTTCTATCCCACAAAATAATAGTACAACAGCTGTGAAATTTGAGCACGTGTCTTTTGAAGGTTACGGTTAACTAAAAATCATATGGATTTAATACTAGTAGCGCCATCTGTATGTTATCGTACGAATTTTTTCAGCTCATCTAGTATTTCAATGAAACATTGATTGAACACCACAACAGTTATATCAATAAATCATTCATAAACTCTTCAGTGGGGAAGTGTATACAAAATATTACTGTCATATTCGTTCTTGAGCTAATGACATACATACATGGCAAGAAACAGTGACATTCATACAATACAAGGAAAAAAGATAACTTTTACGTGCTCTTCAAAAACCTGGAATTATCCAAATAAGCACCAAATAAACTACTCAAAATGAATATGAATACAATAAGTATTATTTCTTGATGAAAACTTTGTTGTGTACTCCATACTAATTCTTATCATGTTCCGTTCGTTGTTGTTTACATTTTTTAGTTCTTTTTGTACTTTTAACTACAAAATCAATAATATGAAAAATTCTGTATTTAGTTTCACTTTACTTTAGTTTGTGATAGGTATTAAAATTTAAACAATGAATGTTGATGTAGGGTATACCTCAACGAATTTCAAGTTTGCTAGAGCAGTGGCATTGATCGAAGTAGGGTATTTAAGGCGTCGTGTAGCCCAAATGCTTGATGTGAGTCATTCTGCGGTTTCCAGAGCTTGGATTCGCTACCAAATTTACGGCATAGTAAAAAGATC
>WOGO01009355.1:0-10249 GCA_015342085.1 Leptinotarsa defecta
AAACATTCATTATGGAATACAATCAGATATCATTGACAGGAGTTCTACTTTAAATGAATGGTAACAAATTGCACTTACATGGAATACTGCCATCCTCACTGGTAGACATCGAAGTTTCGCCTGTAAGACACTTGCCTTAAGGCTTTTCAGTACCAAATTGGATAACATTATAGAAAATACACACAATTCATTCATGAATTACAATTTTTCAACGTCACGGTATAAGTTTGATCTACTTATGTCATCGATGATATCGTACTGACATTCATTCACCTATTTGACATTAAAAATCGTAATTGAAAAGTAGTTTGCTTGAAAGTCGTTGACTTTTGTTTTATGGTGCTTTTAATAAGTTCGGACTTCCATTGTGATTTGATTTGAAATCTCTGAAATAACAAATGAAATTAAAATAAATTGCTGAAAAACACAATTATATTGAGCGATAAAACGTGAAATGAAATAACAATAATAATATTTGTAAAAGATGACCTATAAATTGAAAGGGTTATATTTTTAGGAGTGAATAATTTTTGTGAAAGAAAGTTTTTTGCTTTCTAACACTCCATCTTCATGGAGTAGCCAAAAACTTTCCCTATCCCGTGACCTATAGTCATATCTCTTGATGCACTACGCCACGGCATGGCGTGATTCATCACCAGTTATGACCTTTTTGAACTAATAGAAACATAGTGTAAGGAACACTCACTGTCGATCAATCTCAAGAAGAATTAGATAGCTTTTTTCACCAGAAAAAGAAGTTTATCGTGCTTAAAACCTCCAGAAAACTTCAAAAGCAAACTAAACTTTTCTGAAGAGGTGAAATACTTTGGTACTATCCTCGATAAGAAGCTAACATGGAACTCTCACCTACAGAGTAGAGCAAAAAGAGGATATGTGGCTTATATGCAATGTCGGAGGACAGTGGGACGCGCACGGGGTCTTTTACCCCGTGTGGTCACCTCGATCTACACTGCAATAATAAAACCTAAGTTTACGTACGGAGAGCCATTGTATGGGGACCGAAAGTTCATAGGCTGAGCCTATGGCGAGAAACGCTTACTGCATAACCTCTGCTGCAGGCAACCAGGGATGCTATTGAATCCAGGTTTGTGTTTAATAAACCCTACAAAATACAAATAAAACAAAACACAAAGTCAGATACCACAAATGCAAAGCGCATATACAGGGTGTAACATAAGTACGTTCAAATATTCAAGTGACGTATTCCTGAGACAATTTTAAGAAAAAAGTCTATGTGAACTTGTGTCCGAAAATGCTTCGTTTCGGAGATACGGGATGTTGAAATTGAATTTTTTTGTTCGCTTTTTGAAAATAATTCTTGCAAAAAATTAATTATTTGCACGAAATTCGGTACCCGGCGGTTTTTCGACGTGAAAAATCATAATTTTGTATTAATTTTCATGTAACATCTAGAGGGCGCTGTGTACGCTGTCATTATTTACTTCTCATGAAAAAACCTAATTCCCACACCTTTTCCAAGTAAATAAAGTATACCTCCTCAACAACGCTGGAGGTGATCGTTTTCGAGATATTTACAATTTTCTGTATCGATGCATATTACTTACTTCATAGCCAAATTTGATTTCAATAATTTTTGTCACTCTCCGCTCACAAATTAAGTTAATTGAATCGAGTAGGTTCTGAAAGTTTGACATATCCACATAATTCACAAATTCACAAATCGGGGTTTATAAAGTGATTTTTTAGTACCATGCCAGACTTTACGAATGCTGAAATGGCTGATATGGTTTTTGCATACGGCTTGGCTGACGGAAATTCAAGCGAGGCCAGACGCATCTATCAGGAAAGGTATCCTGATAGATGTGTGACTCCTTGTGCAGCGACATTTGCGAATATTTTCCGACGACTTTCCGAATCTGGAAGCTTTGAAACAAATTCTGCAGTAGGACGGCCACAGACTACAAGAACTATAGAATTTGAAGAGACAAGTACAAGAAAAAATATTCAAACTTTAAATGTGAGTCACATGCCAGTTTACAGAATTTTAAAGGAACATCAATTATATCCTTATCATATTCAGCGTGTCCAGACGCTTACGCTAAGTGATTTCCAACCACGTATCGAATTTGCTCAATGGCTTCAAAGAAAAGTCGAACAACATCCGCAAATTTTATCGAAAATCCTCTCATTCTCATTTTCAAGACAGATTATCTTTTAACGTATGGGTAGGCATAATTGGAGATTATTCAATTGAGACCTATTTTCTTCCCTTACGTTTGAATGGAGATGCTTATCTACATTTTTTGGAACACGAGCTTCACCAACCTATGGAAGATGTTCCCATTGGTCTCCGAAATCACTCTTGGTTCATGCACGATGGAGCTCCTGCTTATTTTAGTGTGATAGCAAGGAATTTTTTAGACGTAGCATATCCCCAACGATGGATAGGAAGAGTAGGCACTGAGCATTGTCCCCCGAGGTCACCGGACCTCAATCTCGTCGATTTTTTCTTTTGGGGACACCTAAAATCGCTAGTTTATGCTAGCCCCATTGAAAACAAGGAAATGTTGAGGGATCGCATTATAGCTTGCTGCGAAACGATAAGAAACACTCCGAGCATTTTTCAACAGGTGCGGAATTCTTTGATGAGGAGAGGAGAAGCTTGTATTACTGTTGGGGGTCATCACTTTGAACAGTTGTTGTAATAGTTGTTTCGTTCAATTTTTATATGGTTATTTTCCTAATAAATAACATAGTACTTCTCCGAATTGTTTTTTTTACATAGGTACTTCGAAATGTAGCACTTTCTAATTGAATAATTGAAGCTGATAATTTTTTTTAATTTGGATTGAATAAGCAGTTTGATAATGCTCAGTTTAGAAGAAGTCTGTACAGGTATACTGCGTATAAAGTTTGACGAAAACAACTAAAATTGCAAAAAACTCATGACAAAAACCTACCATGTTTTGAAAAATTTCAACAATCTATATTTCGAAAACGAATCATTCTTCGTTGAAAATTTTATAGAAAAAAGTTGTTTATTTTGATTCACCACATACTTAGTTTTTGTAATGTTCTCCGCAAATTCACTTAGCGCCCTAGGAGCTAAGTAATTTGCATCGATATTGAAAATTGTAAATATCTCGAAAACGATCACCTCCAGCATTGTTGGGGCGTGGATTTTTTTTCTTGGCTCTCCCGGGCTCTTCCATTCGAATCTGCTTCGGCCCAGTGTCTGTACAGAACAGAGGAATATTTGTCTTGTACTTATTAGCCTTCGGAAATTACTACTGCATCCGGTGTTAAAATTGTTAGAGACAAAAATGATTCTCTGGTTATCTTGTTTGTAGTATTAGCAATTAACAACCAGGATTTTTTATCTATCATGATTTTATGTAAGTAGATAGACGGCATCCTGAGATAGACATGAGCGAATCATATAGATAATCATAATTATTTTCCAGTAATTATCACACCAAATTCAGTAAGTGTTGTTGCATATTTATCTTTATGAAGAATACTAATAATTTTAACTTAATTCTCGTTCAATTTCCGAGGATTCAACCGTCTGTGCGAATCGTCAAGGTAAATAATCTCATTAAAGTTACCAGAGAAAAACCGGTCCAAAACTGAATCGGTCAAAACGACCTTTCGATGTTAGTCAAGGCGAATCATCGGAATTCGAAGAATCCAATCTTAAGAAGCTTGTCGATACAGTATTGCTAGCTGAAGGTCCAGTTAGATTTTTCTGAATCGAAAACATCAAGTATTTCGTCAATTTACTCAAACAATTTTCTTAGAAGGTATTTTGAAAAATTCAAGGCATCTACTACTCTCTAGGAATACCCAATTATTATATTGTATTCATTGACTATTTCTTCTATATTTTTCTACTATTTTCGGTTCAAAGCGTATCACTGATCTAATCAACCGTTCCCATTTTCGAAGACTAAAGTTGGAAAGTCTGTTTCGTTGGGAAAAGGACCACTAACACAATGTTTACGTATTTGGATATCCGTCAAATTTTTCGAAACGGTAGATGATGAGTAGATTGAAAAGTTCGATGATTGTGAAACTCAAAAATGAAACGGTTTCCTATTAAAGTATTCAAACATTTCCATGATTGAAAATTCACTGAGGTTTCTGTAGTCCATGATTACGACTCCGAGGTCAGATTATGAATATTGTACCCACAGTAGGTCATGAGTGTCTCACAATGGGCCAATATTTGAATATTCCTGATTATTGATATGGTAACCCACAATCTGTATCTGTAGAGTAGGGAGGGTGAGAAAAGGCCCACAGTACTAAAGCCACATGTGACCCATTGTACATCCTCCCAACGAGTTGTCCTCCTAGGTCATCATCCATCCTGTCCTTTCCAGGAAGGTAGACAGGTCTCTGGGATACATCTCCTTCATATCGGCGGGTGTAGGCCCAGACTCGCCGAACACACACTCTCTTATTGACGGTAACTCCAGATATTCGCATTGGACATGCCTGACAGTTTCATCTTCCTGTTCACACATCCTGCATAGTGGTGTGTCCACTAGTCTCATATTGTGGATGTGTTTCCTTAGTGTGTTTCTTAGACAGTGGCCAGTCAGAAATCCTACTGTTGAGCCTAGATTTTTCCTGGTCATCGCCAGATGTTTCTCCTGGCAGTATTGCATCCTTTGATTTCATCTCATCTCTTTAGGGATTGAGCATGGGTGTGACGTTTGGCTAGTTCCCCAATTGTCGAAGTCATCAGTCCGTAGGTGCCAATGGGTCCTAAAATTCTTAGTCCAGCCGCTTCCTTGGCTAAAGAGTTGGCAATGCGATTACCTTCACTCCTGTTGTGCCCTTTAACCCACCTCACCCACCTGATGTAACACGTTGTCTGTTCAAGGCTAATAGGGCTTGTCTACTATGAGTGCAGATTGTTATGTTTTTGCTAGAAATTCCTTTCCTGGTTATTTCTTTTGTAGCGATTGAGATACCAGCCAGTTCTGTTTGGACCACGCTGGTATTTTTCCCATTTTCCACTTAATCCTTAGGCTTAGTGATCTGGAGTACACTCCACATCCTGAGCCATCTTTGGTTTTTGAGCCGTCCGTATGTATGCGTATTGCATTTGTAGCACCTGACTCAGTGTTCTGCTTCATTTATATTTTGTAGGGTTTATTAAACACATATTTGGGTTCAATTGCATCACTGGCTGCCTGCAGCAAAGGTTGCTCAGTAAGCACTTCTCGCCATAGGCTCAGCTTCAATTGACCCATTCCTACTTCGAGGTTTACACCAGCCATGCGCAATCGTAACATGGCCATTAACGCAACCTCCTTAACGTACAGGTCGAGAGGGGTCAGACCAATAATTAGTTCCATTGCTGCCGCTGATGTTGTTCTCATGGCTCCTGTGATGTTTAAACAAGCCAGTCGCTGTATTTGATATAATATTTGGATGGATATAAAACTATTTCTGACCCTCAATTAGTTTTACAAGTTACCGAATATCGTCTGTCTGTTGGAAAATTGAGGTAAATTTTCATGTTTTTCAAAAAATTTTTATTTTTTCGTCAATTTCTATTTTGTCCTCTGTGTGCGGCAATGAGTATTGCCGCGTTGTCGAGCACAAGAAATACACATAGCAAAGAGAAACCAGCAGATCACATCAAGTAATCCCAAGCTGAGATCTTCCACAGAGAGGAACACTGGTTCAGAAAGAAATTCAGCCAAGCTAGCGTAGAAATACACAATATATAGAATCCGATAATCAAGCGGAAAACGGCCAACTCCCGTCAAACGGTCAGCTACCGCTAAACCGATGAAACGTCGAGAAAGGGGATAGGTGAAAGCACTAGAGTGACGTAAAAATAGTCATCTTTGGGAATGTGGATACTAAGAGTCGAAACGTTGAGAAGTATATAACTTGACTTGAAATTTTTTATTCCAATTTCTTTTTCATTATTCAGTTTTCAATTGTTGCTTGTATTTCATTTTATTGTAATTTCATTTAGGGGTTTTCCCTCGATATAATTGTTATCTTCAGCTATTCATTTCAAATTCATAGATTCTTTCAGGAATTTCTAATTATTTTATATCATATTAAACAATGGAAGTCCAAACAAATTCACCATGAAACATTGTTAACCACCTTCAAACAATTCCTAGTGGTTTTTTTCATATAACATAAAATAGTACCAAAAATATATATTTTCCAGCACAAACTTCATTCGGCATTTCTGGGCTATATAAATTCGGTAAAATTAATACTCTCAGATAAACAAATCTTGCTGAATGAGAAGCCAAGATTTTTGTGATAATAGCTTGTTCAAGACAGTCTTCCACCTTGGTAGTGTGGACTGTTTGAAGAAAACTCAGTGAAATGTAGTCAATACTCATAAGGTAAAATAATCTACTCATCGTCAAATTAGTTCATTCGCCATCGATAGAAATAGGTCATTATTGTATCAATAGAATAACTATTCAGCAACCTGTACAAAGTGGCACTACTGTGGTTGTTGCAGAATTTAGTTACCTATTTTTGAACGACCTAATCCGCATGAATAATATAATATAAATATAAATAATATGTGACTAGTGGACACACCTCTATGCAGGATGTGTGAACAGAAAGATGAAACTGTCAGGCATGTCATATGCGAGTGCCCGGAGTTATAGTCAATAAGAGGGTCTTGGCCTAGACCTGCCGATTTAAAAGAGATGTCTCCCTGTCCACCTTCCTGGAAAGGACAGGATGGATGATGACCTAGAAGGACAACTCCTCGGGAGGATGTACAATGGGTCACATATAGCCTAAGTTCTGTGGGCTTACACTCACCCTCCCTACTCTACAGATACAGAACATAATATAAATAATCCACCCGCGCAGAACCCGATCCCATGGGGATATCTGGATCTGACCCTTTCTGGTAGGTAAAAAGATGAAGTACTACTTTATTCGGGTGAATACAATACAACAATGCATTATACCAAACATTTTTGTAGTGAAAATCATTACCAGTAATTCTATAGCTAGTCAGGTGTGATTAGGTTATTTTACCAGAATAAGTAGCTTATGCTCTTAAGTAGCACAAAATTGAAGCTTTTTTATGAACAATAATTCATGTCCTGTGCTGGGAATCGCACATCAAAAGGCGATGCTCTGTTAATCTATATCACGCACAAGTATCGATTTTTGTGGGCTGTCGTTCATGACGGGCGACAGGTGGTTAACTAAAAGACGGATTTCAACAGAACGGATGTGGGAACTACCAAAAATCAACATATTTTGCTATATACCACAAAGTATTTGGATCCAAGTAACTTCTACAGTAGCGGTGGTTTCATTAATACATCCCAGTAAACAACCGGCTACAGTGTGACCTTTTGAATACATTGATTGAAACTAAACGAATTGTTTTCAGCGACCTTCCCCGAATGTAAATGAAGTTTTTCATTATCAAGAGATATTTTTGAACCTTGACTATTGTTCTTTAAACCATTCACACTGTTTGCTTGAAAATATGTTCGTTACTAACTACCACAAACGTGGCGTTACAGCTTTCACTAATATAACGTAAACCGTATCATCTCGTCGACTCATATTAGTGTATTATAAAGATGAATGTATGTTTCTCATGAATCTATGATGCAACGTTCAATCTCGTGTTCAATCGTGAGTTGTATTGTAGTGTGATCTGATTCATCAGTGGATAAAGATATTCACTCATGTTTACAAGCGGGTTCCACACAGTCGTACAAAATTTCTTGGTACCTGTTTGTATGCGGAAATCTCGATTGATGATTCATCTTTTATTTTTGATTCACGTCAATTACCGGCAACCGTAACTTTCGGTGATGTTTTATCAAGGTGAGTCAACCATTATTACTTATAGCTCGAAAATATTTTTAGAATTGCTAGCTACGGGAAAATATCTATTATACAGGGCGTTCCAACGAAAACTTGACCCCCCTGTAAGTCAGAAACGGACGTGTAATCGAAAATTTCAAAGAACACGTCAATTTCCATTTCCAGGGGGACTAATTACAATATGGAAATCATACCCGAAACTTCACCCCCTTCGGTCAGCAACTACCCCCCTATTTTTTTCAACGGCATGGGGATCGAGTGATACATCATTTGAAAGCTATTTTGTGCCTCTATTTCTTCTATAATTTTTTTTCGAAATTGGTTCATTCGTTATTGAGAAATTATAATAATGTTTCATTTAAGAAAAAACGGAAAATTCGCTGTCGTTCATTTTATGGATGAAATCGACAAAAGTATTATCAATGGCAACAGGATCAATGGATAAATTGTTCAAAATGACTTCCGTCTAGTTCCATACAATGATAGAGTCTACTTTCGAAAGCGTTCCTTACATTGAAGATGTCCGGAGTCAGAAATTGGCATTCCCGAATAATTATCTGTCGCAGGTCTTCTAGATTTATAGAATTCATTTGATGAGTAGTAAACGTTTTGAAATGGACAACACTGTTGGTTTTTTCTGCACTGATAGTTTTTGTCGAATCTAGTTGTCACTTCTTCACGAATTATTATTCAGTCATCTTCGTTCACTGTGTTCCAACATGATTTTTTTTACCAAAGAAAGAATAAAAATTGTTGCAACCTATCACCTAAATAATAAATGTACTAAAGGTGTTGCAATAGTCATCTGGACCACAACGTGAGCCATCAATACGTTGAACAGTTAATGAATAAGTTTCAAACTTCAGGTTCTGTTCACAACATAAAACATGAAGTATCCCGTCCTGTCACAAATGACGAAGTTAATTTTACATTTTCGGGGTGACGTCGCTTAATACTGCTTAACACGACATATACACACAGATCCTCGTGAATTTATCCTAATCAACTGTAACATCTGTTATTAATTTTTTTCTTCATGGTTTTTGCTTAAAAGTGGTATTGATTATTGGTCTATTACTGATAATCCATTTTTTATTTATTTTCTTTGAATCACTCATAAACAGATATATTCTTTATCTCATTTGGTAACAAAATATATATTTTGGAGCAAGGTAATTTGCACTTGTCAACTTTATCTTTGACTTTGAAAAGGAAATCAGATAACCTGGCATGTGGTCGGAATGCCACTTACACATTGTTTTTCTGAAGAAACCCGCAATCATTTCTCTTCTTCTACCAAAATATGTTAGAGTTACCCATTACTTGATTTCTGATTGTTTGATCTGGGGATATATTAATCTGTAAGAGAATTTACGGCTTTGTTTTCTGACTAACTTCTGGATAGTATCTGCGTTGAAACCATTATTATGGCCTATCTGTGTAATTATATCAATTTCCCTAGCTAGGTTGTTAGCAGACAAAGGGAGTGAGAATGCTCTATGCGGATTAGTTTTAGTGTGTGTTTTATTATTTGGAATTTGATTTGGAAGAACATTTGTATAACGGTATAAAAACTTGAGCAAAAGTGTTACAAAAGTCTGAATTGTATATTCAGTAACACTGAAAACCTCAAAACAATTCAAATAAAATCACTAGTCGTATGTTTTGAATATAACTCAAACCTAAACCTCAACAGCATTGCTCATTCTTCAAGAAGAATCAATACTACTCGGATGTTATTAGGAATTTTGATCACATAACCCTAACCACAAATATGTATTTGAATCAAATGTGCGACGAAACTCAGCCTAAGCGTTATTATTCAAATGAATAGGTAAGACATGCAAACAAAATATTATATTTCATGGTTAGTCAATGGTTCATTCTGTCAATATTGTTTTTTTTTTTCGAGTCCAAAGTTTGTTCCCAAATTCCTTCAAGAATCAATAGAAACTTTTTCTGTACGTAGTGAGAAAAATATTACCGACAAACTGCTAATATTTTCAATAAGCGACATCTACAAAGAAATATAAACAAATAAATGATGGGAAAGTTTAAGGAAACTCGTTTTTCAAAAACTTACGTTCTGATTAAATTCAATAAAGATGTCCACTTAAATGTTTGTTTGAGTGTTTTTAATGAGTATACGCCACTATCTCAAATATCACAAAAAAATTGTTATAGAAGAAAAATTGTGAAAATTTCATTAAAGAATGAATTGCCAGGAAAGAAAAGTTTTGGCTTTCTACTTCCCCTAGAACTTTTTTTGCAAACGTATGTTCAACTACAGATGTAACAAGATTTTTTTCAACAACTCTCTACGAGTACATGAGGCTCTAAAAACTACCAACTGACTACTATAGCATATAATGACTGTGAACGTAACCATGATATAAATATACAAATCCGT
>WOGO01009356.1:0-10248 GCA_015342085.1 Leptinotarsa defecta
GCTTGATCGTAATTCATGAATGAAGTGTGTGTATTTTTTATAATGTTATCCAATTTGGTACTGAAGAGCCTTAGGGCAAGTGTCTTAAGACGAAACATCGCCTTAAGACACTTGCCCTAAGAAAGATTTTTTTTCTTTCGTGTAATTCAATGTTTATATGAAAGTAGTTGTTTCAGTTTGTGTCTGAAAGTTACTTCTTTGCATGATCTACATATCCATGTATAGAGGTACTCATTTTCAAATTGATGACTTCCTTTCTTTCTTTGGAAGACTGCCTCATTGTCTTTTTTTTTGTATCAAGAAGGAGTAGTAGAAAGCCAAAAACTTTCCCAAAAATTAATCACTCCTAAAAATATAACCCCTTCGATCCAACTAATATTTGTTTTTTTATGTTGAGATCTTTGGTGGGATGATTTCGTGATTTTAATTCATAAATGAAAGTATATATTTTTGGATTTTTTCGAAATTCTTCAGAGATGTGAAGGCAACTCTTTCCCAGGCAATAAGTCCATGTGTCAAATGACTGTAGAGAAGTACGTAGGTACAAAATTTCAGACAAAATACATATTATTATCTTTTCTAAGTAGTTATTTTGTACTTTTCATCCCAGGTGAGAATCTAAGAAGATACACAAAGAATTTTATAGCCGTTTTTTCAAATTTTTTATTAGGTCCACCATCAAATTGTACTATTTTGCATAGTGGTAAATTGGATTGGTGAGAACTGAACAGTAAAAATTGTGTTTTCACGAAGTTCAAGATGAAAGTTTATTTTGAAGAAGCTGTACAATTTGGGAAATGTCTGCTTCTATATTAATTTTTTACCTATGTCTCTTACATCCACTGTAAAATATCACGGTGCCATCAGCAAAACTGACAATGTCGCCTTGAATTTTTACATCAAAAAGTTCGTTCAAAAAATATTGAAGAGAAGTGGCCCAGGTAATGTTCCTTCGGGCATTCCACATTATATAATATTCTAAAGCAAATGAACTTCAAAACGTTCAAGCCAGTCTCTAGGTATATATCGACATATTTAGATTTGTTTACTGCCAGTCGTCAAGCATAGCCCACTGACTAATAAGAAAGTTATATGATATTATCATAACTTGAAGTTTCATTAACATTCGCTCGTTACTTTCTATTCAATATGTAAGTCAGTATTAGTTGAAGGGGTGAATTTCTGAATTCAATACTTTACAGCACTTGTAGAAGCTGACCATGAACGATAGTATCAAATTTCTTTACGAAGTCAACGAAAATATATTTTGAAGAATGATTTCTATTGATTGACCCTGTTATAGAACTTATTATTCAACATCTATGTTTGACAGCCAATTTTCTATTTCGGCGTTGGTAGTATATTTGGAGTCATCAACTTCATTAGTAGAAATATGGAAAACTCACCAGAAATACCATGTGGGGTGTAGCATAGAGATATCGTATTGTTGAAATTATCTCCTGGAAATAATACGCCGGCCGATGTTGGTCTTCTCCAATCGACTACGACTTATTCAAGGTCATGCTCAGCCCACTTGCGTCTCTCTCTCTCAAGGTCTCTAGAACGCTACGTCTGTTAGAAAATTGTTTCACCAGCTTCCAGAGAGTTCCATGAGGTATATAAGCATTGCCGCTAGGTAGGAGAGGCAATATAGTTCGGAAAGTGCAATGCGATGTAAGTCATAAAGACTGCAGAGATATAGAGTTCAGTAAGAGTTCTTGTGTTGTATTATCAGTATGATAGGCAAATGAAGCTGAGTTTATTTGATTGTGTGGTGACTTATTGTCAAACCTATCGGGAAAAACTCAACAGTATGGTTGAATATTTGCGCAATTCTGTTAACTGTTTTGTGGAATTTCCACAATGGGTTGTTATCAATTACGTTTTTCATTTTGAGTATCAATATCTCTTTAGCGACAAAAAAAAATCTAAATATAAAATTTCAATAGTACTTACATTACAAACCTCTCCGATTCTCATCTGTAATATTTCTGATTCAAATATCAAATCGAAGGAAACACTTTCAAGACTGATTACTAAGCTGCATCATATTTCAAACTAGTTTATAAATTACTGCAGCAGAATATATGCTTCATCGATTTCCTCCATATATATATATTTCATCGTAGCCCTGTCGCTTGTTGGGGTGGAAAATTTTCAATTGCCACTTCAGCAGAAAAATTCCACTAATGGAAAGAGATGTCTGAATTCGTGATTTATTGGCATCATGGTCGATTTTCATGAGTGGTTTATTAAACGTTATTTGTACAGTGTGAGCGAAAAAATCCACACCTCACTAGGTGTACTATGAAAAATAATCAACGCTGAAGTATCGATATTGGTGGTGTAACAAAGAACGGCTTGCTTGGTTTCCTTAACGAAAACAGGCTCATTGACTGTTGATTATACTTTACTTTCAAGGCCCAATCGAGCTGAGAATCGTTTTATATTTTCGAAAAAAAAATGGAAAAGTAAGACTCTGAATATACAGCCAGCTTGCTGAACAGTATCAAAGGCATGATCCTGTAGTGTTGTGAGAGGTCTTTATATCAGAATTAATGTAGTACCAGAAAATTCTAAAAACACACATTTGTTCACTAGCTCTGACTGAGAAAAGCCTCAAAGTTTTTTCACAAGTTTGCAACCCACTCCTTATAAACACATGTTTGCAGCGTTGCCAAGTGCTCTACACTTTCAGGTTTAGGCAATGCGCAAACTTATCCATGCGCCAACATGCTCCGCTCTCCCCTACTGAATTTTAGTTCAGTATTATCAGTACCCAATGAGTTAGGTACACTCAACCGTTACAGTCAACAAGTTCACAATTGGAACTATTCATAAACTTCGAAACTACCCGACATTTTCCATTTGTTTTACTTATTCACCATCGCTCACTAACGCTTTCATATTGAAACTGAATATGATCTTCACGCATTCATTTCGAATTATCGGGGCAAGTTATTCGTTTTTTTCACAACCTAGGAATATCTGGAGATTGAATCACCAGAATGGAACATTGTGTTGAAGTGATGAGAGAGTTGGACGGTTCCAGAAAATTATTTTTGCTGAAAAATTTTTACACTATTTCCAGAGCTAACCATTCTGCCTTTACCTAAAGTATCTATCCCAGATAATTCAAGCGATCTCCGTCATATCAGTATACTGTGTGCGATATCCAAGGTTTTTGAAAAAATAACAAGTAAACAAATAAAAAATTATCTAGATGAATTCCATATTCTACCACCTAGTCAATCTGGTTTCCGAGCAAATTTTAGCTGCACAACTGCATAATAAAAACTAGTTGATGACATCTAAAAGTCAATAGATGATAACAAACTTTGCCATCTAGTTCTGCTCGATTACTCAAAGGCGGCAGACCGCATCAACCATGTAATTCTTATATCTTTTCTGAATCACCTTGGATTCGCAACGAGTGCAACTGAGTTGATTGGAAATTACTTACAGAACCGATCACAATGTGTCACCTTCAAAAACTCTACGTCGAATATCATCAATATCTATAACGGTGTTCCGCAATTTTCAGATTGTCTACAATATTCTTCTGTCATCTGCTACGCCGATGATACTCAAATCTACCGAATGGATATAAGCATATTTGTTCTGGTGAGCTGAAAAAAAAACTCAAGAGAGATATTTTACTGGGTATTTTAACAATATCTTGAGACTTGTTAAGCAGACATTTTAATATCTATATAATTCCTTGTATACCATACAGTTATAAATTGTTATTTATATATTCTCACTCAATAATTTATAATTTTAATTTGTATTGATGAATAATTATTGTTTTTGAAATCAAATTGTGAATAGAAATAAGGTTGGATGGAAGAACAATTTTTGACCATGTGTGAACATGGGCGAAAAATGAATCCTGCCATTTGATAAGAGTTATGTATGTACTAATTACTTATGTACGAACTTATCAATAAACCAATTATTATTATTATAAAATTATTGATACCTGGAACGCATTATCACTATTTGGAAGTGGCAAAACAAAATTGTATTAAAAATCAAATAGATATTTTTCTCATAGGTTCTTCATGAACATTTACAACTTTTCATGACCTGGAAAGCAACTTGCATTCCCGTTGTTGGAAAGTACTCATTACGTTTTCAGTTTCTTGCCCAGGTACTACTCCTTTTCCTTTTGGGCATATTGATACTAGCTTGAAAAAGAATTATAAAAATTATGAAAACAAACGATACAAAAGAATGTGTCAGTCACTTACTTTTCTTTACTGAAGATACACAACTGTAATCACTCTCGTTTGAACATGTACTTAGTCAAACCAACAAATCCCACACACCAACTCTCCTCGGGCCTAAAATGAGATATTGTAGGTTAAGCACTATGACTTTATTATAGATACTATTGTCTTTTACTCACTTTTCTTAAAGACTGAATATGTAACTCAACTGTTTAAAGATGCAAGAGCAAACTATTCGCTGTACTGTAAATTGGACAACTCCAAACTATAAATGGTACACTAAAAATGAGAGAAGTATACTTTGATAATAACACCAATACACCATGCAAACCATGCACTATAGTACGAACCTGCCATGTCAACCGCCATGTTAAATCAAATGTCGATTTCAACGCGAAGGTGACAAGCGTTAAGGGGCAGTCGCTTTCACAGAGCTTCTTCAATTGTCGCGCGCTACACTTCAATTGACCAATGAGAAACGTTTACTCCAACACTTCACTTCCCCATTTCTCTGTTGCCAGGATTTGTCGCTTTGTAATTGAATAATTTCAAATGAAAAAAGACGAATAGGATGAGAATAAACCGATTTATTGATGCAATTGGTTCATTTATTGGCCCATTCTAATTTTTTTGTCGTTTACAACAATTGCAGTTGGAGCAATTCATTAGATTCTTCGTGATGAGTTATATACATTAGATTATCCATACGATTGAAATCTTCAAATATTTTTCTTTATAATATTATCGAATTATTTGAATACGTTATTATAAGATAATTGAAAATTTCAGTAATACACCGTGAAGAATATTTCGAAATACACCCTGGAGATATATTCTAAAAATATTCCATATAGTATATTCGATCGACAATATTCTTAGAATATTCACGGGAGAATAATTCATTTATAGACATTCTATCATATTCTTTTGGAAATAATCCTGCCATATTTATTCAAGAATATTCTATGAATATTCTGAAGGCATGTATATATTCCAAAAATATTCTTTAAATATTTGGGATATATAGGTTCGTTTTATGATATAGAGGAAATATTCCATGAATATCTGGAGCTACATATGATAGCTAAATATGATAAATTGGTTAAGGCTTTCGAGGCCGAGATTTTCAGTGTTACGATCTTCATTTGAGTTTGAAGGTCATCGTAGTTTGGATCTGTATCCTAACGTTTCGCCAGCACGAGTGGCTGGCTTCTTCAGGGATTTATTTATCTTGATGATTCACCGATGGGATTTCAAACTAGATTTGGAATCCCATACTGAAAGATGCTAAGGTGGCAACAGTGCAATCCAATGTCACGTCATCAACTGGTAATAACACTTTGGCCAATAGCAACGCATCAACAGGAAAGGTTGACCTGAGTCAACATAAATACTTTCCTACGAACTAGAAATCACCAGTCATAGATGAATCATGGAGATGAATAAACCTCTGAAGAAGCGAGCCACTCATACTGGCGAAACGTTAAGATACAAATCCGAATGAAGATCGTGACCCTAGCCAGATATGTATACAGGTTGATATTTTTTCGAAGTTCACTATGACTGTTACAATTTCCGATTTCAAAAGTACAAGGTCTCTATATTTTTGAAAAATTACAAATGAATGCCAGTGTGAAAATATTTCCTCACTTGAAGTCAGAAGTTTTTTTGCAAGAGGAAGATATAGTAATTGTGATGGATTGACGTTTGATTATACATTTTTTATCTAAATTTTTTTGTCCATAGTTTTTAGAAGAAGTAGAAGTGAGTTTGTCTCCAAAACAGAACTAGATATAAATGAAACACAGGAGACAGAAGAAATGCATTTTCAGTTGCTTAATCAGTAAAAAACAAGGCAGTGGCTTCCTTTCCATATTGTTGGCTGTACCCATTGCAATACACCGAACAGATAATTTCAATCCAGTTGAGGTTGAATAAGCTTTTTCGAACTTCTTTTCAAGTTCTTCAATTCCAAAAACTTAGCATGTCATGATTTTTTTGTCAATACTCGTACTACTGGATATCTGTTCTGTATATTGGAACGAACGTTTTCGGTTACCAGTTGATAAACACAAAATATATTAACCGAATCATGAGAAATTGGAATAATTGGTGGTGGTTACACTGAGTTGAAATGGATCATGAAAATATACCATATTTTCATCCAAATATAATATACTTATTACCAACTAAAATTTTCTTTGATAAAGTATCACTGAGATATCACTTATTTCGATATGTACGTTCGATTTTATTTTCATTTTTCAAATATAATCGACATGTCACATTGACAAATTGAATTCAATACCCAAGGAATATAGCTTCCTTGGGAATCTTTCACACGGGGAGCTTCACGTCTCTTGCGTTTATCACTCCTACCTACTGCCCATTCACGACGGGGAGTTCCTGGCTCCTTGAGGTCAGCTGTAGCCATATACTTTCTCTATCGTCTATCGTTGACACAAACCTCGACGACAGAAACTTCAACGATCAATAATGGGATGGACAAAGTTGCGAAATCTACGTTAATCACCTTGCAGACTTCCACCCAACTTGATGATAAATAGTGCAAAGCACTATGTGTGGGGGCTCCCACAATCCTCGTGTGGGAGCCCCCACTCGTCCTTTTGTATTTTGAGGAGGGGACGTGGCGCCCTAACTCGAAGCGTAGGAGACGTGGGATCGCTCGTCTCCCAATATGTGGTGGCTGCCACTCTTCGTCTGAAAGTTCCATTGGACTTTGGACATTTTGATGCTAAGAGCTTTTCTCTCTCAGGAGCGAGAGACGTGAAGCTGCCCGTGTGAAAGGGCGCTTATAATACCAGTTCATATATAGTATTTTGAAATTGTCATCCTACGCGCCCTTTCACACGGGCAGTTTCACGTCCCTCGCCCGCCGAGATAGAAGAGACAGCACCAAAATACAACTAGTCCAATGGAGCTTTCAGACGGAGAGCGGGAACCGCTACATCTTGGGAGACGAGAGCTCTTATGTCTCCTGCACCACGAGCCAAGAAGTCACATATCCTCCTCAAAATGCAAAAGGGTTGGTGTGTTCCACACATGGAGTTGAAAGGGCTCTCCCCTAAATGACGCTTCACACTATTTATCATGGCAGATTACGACGTGGAGTTGTTAATAAGTGCTGTCTGCAGCTGACCCGCTCTTTAGGATAAAAGTCTGGACATTTATAAGGACCGAAATGAAGTCTTAGAAAGTTGGGTGGAAGTTTATAAGGTGCTCAACGTAGATTTCGCAACTTTATCCGTCCCATTATTGATCGTTGACGTTTCTCTCGTAGATGTTCGTGTCGATGGTAGAAAAAGTATATGACAACAGCCGCTTGCGATCCATTCTACTACTGAATTCAAGAAGCCAGGAACTCAAAAGGCTCCAGATGTAAATGGGCAGTATGTGGGAGTAATAAGCGCTTCCGTATAGGAGCGAGAGATGAGGAGCTCCCCGTGTAAAAGAGTCCTACTGGTATTCTTTTCATTTGAAATTTCAACCAATAATGAACGTGACTGGACATTTATAAGGACCGAAATTAAGTCTTAACAAGTTGGGTGGAAGTCGATGAGGTGCTTAACGTAGATTTCGCAACTTCATCCGTCCCTTTATTGATCGTTGACTTTTCTATCGTAGATGTTCATGTCGACGGTAGAAAAATTATATGGCAACAGCTGTTTGCGATCCATTCTACTACTGAACTGAATAAGCCAGGAACTTCAAAGGCTCCTGGTGTGAATGGGCTGTATGTAGAAGTAATAAGCGCTGCCATATAGGGGCGAGAGGTGTGAAGCTCCCTGTGTAAAAGAGTTACTGGTATTCTTTTCGTTTGAAATTTTAACCAATAATGAACGTGACTGGGATATTTGGTCCACATACATCATATTGAAAGCTGAAAGATTGTAATATATGTATCTATGTGGATAAATAAGCAAAATTGCTGAAATAGAAATGAACAACTCCAGTATAGTTATATTTTATTGAAAATATGTTTCTGTATCTGTTCACGGAATGTGAGAGAACTTTGATACTTCTGAAAGAGAATTGAACGGTTGAGATTATCTACATCAGCCCATTTTGAAATTTCTCATCTGTTTTTTGTTTTTCAGAATGTTTTCATCGCAATCCTTCTTCTTCTGTGCGGTTCTTGAACTGTGAAGACATGACTACTTGGCAGCTGAACATCGATGATGATTACTATTCTTCGTATAATCCTGGCTCCGAAAATATGAATGTTTCCTATCCAGAAGAAGAACCAACTACCAATCTCACTCTAGAACAGTGCAAAGAACAATTCAAAAGCCGGACTGAGTATCTTACGGAACATTATCCAAACGGTTTTTGTAAGGTGGCTTTTGATAGTGTGCTGTGTTGGCCTCCCACACCAGCAAACGACATTGCGGAGATAAAGTGTTTTTCGGAGCTTTTCGAGATCAAATACGATGATTCGCGTAAGTAGTTCATGCTTTTAAATATTGTCGAGATATTTTTAGGTCAAATTACAACTTGAAACGTGTTTAGTCGGTTAACCCATGAGGGATGGAATTATCTCATTTTTCAAAATGATGATAATTTCATGTCAAAGTGAAATCCAAGCGTTTTGTAAAGTAGCATCTATTAACCAGGTGAAGAGACATCACCACCATTTTTTTTATCGTAATCCAATTCTATAACAAGAAATGTTCTCATTGATGAATTTTATTTGCCAATCACACAAGGTCTTCGAATGTTGATGTTTTTCTTTTCTAACTCAGAATATCGTTTGACGCCGCCCATTGAAGATACTCCATCAGAAGTAGATGCTACATACTACTTTGTTATCAACCCACCCCATCAATATAATTCTATTTCGCTCATCCAATAAAGAAGCAACTTCTCCCCTGTTATTCTTTTTCATAGCTTTTTTGAAATTAGAGGACAGCTTTTTGGGATGGAGTTTTCTCTAATTGTGCCTGTGGCATCATATTCCATTTGTTTGAAGTGAGTCAATAAATGAGAACTAGTGAAAAGGTTATCACAAAATAGAGAATATAGTAGATTTCGCTTCTCCTCAGAAATCTCGTTCAACAATGTGACAAAAGGTACAGAATAAGTTACAAACACTGCAATATAATTGTCATTAGATTTCAGATCCTTTTCTTAATATATCATGAAATTCACAAGATATTCGCTTTTACCATTGATACACCAAACCTTCTACCCAAAATGTATTGGTTTTCCCTTTATAAATTGTTCACATGAATGCCTACCAAAATATTTTACCATGGATTCATCGTAATTCAAATTTTTCTTAGGTACGTAATATTTCTTAAATTTTGCTTGCAATTTTCCTATGAGTGGTCACTATTTGTAGTACTTATCTGATTGATCGATATTATTATCATTTTCTAAATGGAAATATTTTTAAATTGTCAAGAACCGATCTCTCCCCATAGCATCTATAACAAATTAGTTGCCCAAATCTCCAGAAGTATCCCAAAATAGTTTTTCCCGGTATCCTTCCAGGCAACATTAGGATTGTGAAAAAACACCGCATTTCGTCTTGAGTTATTTGGGTTGGGTTGAGTTATAGAGCATATCTTGTCGTTTCTGCCAAGAAAAAATCAATCATGTCATCATCAAAGAACAGTTTGAACATTTCGACAGGCGTGACAGTTTTGAAATTCTCATAATCTTCCTCAGGAAATTATTTCGTCGATATTATAAGATCACCTTCGACCCATTCAATTTTGTCATAATCAAATTTTTATACTTGCGCAATCACAGTTTCTTCTCGATTGTTTTCTTCTACAAAATTTTCCCGCATCTCCTCATCATGTTCGTCGAGAGTAATTGGTTCGTTATCTTCGAGGAAATCATTTTGAAAAATTTCTAACTGAGCGGATGCCTTCAGTTGATTTCTTGACAAATTGTCGACAAACCCTCCTTCATCCTCCTCGGCAAAATCTTCATAGGTCAATTCATTCACATCTGGCGAATCTATACAGATATTTCGAACATCGAGGTC
>WOGO01009357.1:0-10248 GCA_015342085.1 Leptinotarsa defecta
CCAGGGTTGTCATCAGTAGGCAAATCATCGTTTTGGGCCCCACCACCTTGCCTTTGACCCCACCGAGCGGGTCGATTGTGGGGGCCCCTTCCTTGATCATTAGGAACCAAGTGTTGGGTCCACCGGGTGGTTAGCCCTGTGGGCTAACCACCCGGTGATTATTATTATTATTATTATTATTTTAAGAGAATTTTCATGGAACCTGAACATTCCGACCCTTGCAAAAAATATTTTAATAACTTTGTAATTTTAACTCCATCTTATTTTCATGTGATGGGAGCCCTACATTTTGTTCCCAAAAAATTCTCTTCAATTTCACTTCATCAAACACACAGCAACGTCATTGAATGATGATACTTCTTCATCACATAATTTCCTGAACACAGCATTATAAATATGAATCATAAAAGTATTTCGATGATAATCAACAATTGCAACCACACACTTGTAGTGCGTGAGTTTGTTTTCATTTGTGTTCCTCATATAGAGTGTTTCATCAAGCGCTTCCTATCTTTAAATTTAAATGAAACAAAGTATGTGTAAGATATCATCGAAATTTTTTTATCGCTTGAAAGACCTATTGATGCCATTATGTGAGGCATACAACATCGTTCAAATGTCTGCCACGGCTTCTAGGGGTGGAGCGCATCCGAAACGTCCAATTTTCCGTAACTCTGGCGCATAAATCAGGCTGAATTTGACCGACTGCATGGGTTATGTTGGTTTTGATGACCACTATGGTTTGTGACTCATTCGCATATACCCGCTACTCAAGGAACCTCCAAAAAAAATTCTAACGGGGTCAAATCACACGATTTCAGATGCCAGTTCACATCATCTCCATGTGAGAGGACCATACTCTCAAATCGCTCGTGCAGATTATCCAATGTGGACACGTACAGTTGTACTGTTGAAACCACATATCGTTAGTGTCCATATCATCCAGTTCAACCCAAAAAAAGTTGGTAATTATCAACCAATAGTGCTTGCCGTTGACAGTGATGGCCTGGCCAACGTTGTCCTCAAAGAAATATAGACCGATGACGCCCTATGCCCCAAATTCACACCAGACAGTAATTTTTTCCGGATGCACTGTATGCTTTTTGGTCTTTTGTTTGTTCACGTACCCATTCAGCCAGAAATAGGGTTCATCCCAGAAGATTATTTTTCGATGAAAATTAGGGTCAGATGCCAATTGCTCCAGAGCTCATTTACCTTCAGTTCCTGGGTCAGTTGAATTTTGTACGGATGCAGGCCCAAGTCACGATGTAAAATTTGCCAGGTTGTGGTCTGCGAAAGGCCTAATTTTTTATTTTTATGAATTTATTACCAGTTCGAAACATCACTTTGAGGCTTTCAATAAAAAAAATTGGAGACTAGGCCACCAAAACAGTTTTACATCGATAAAACACTTCTCACCAACAGCGATAAAATTGACAGCCTTGAATATAACAGCTAGGTGTTTTAACACAAAATTATAAACGGGGCAGTCCTTTACTCCGGTGAATATGACATTCCTATATAAGCACGAATTTTACTGAGTCAGGAGGGTAGCTTTGTAGTGGATGAAATCAAATATGAAAAATTGAAAAGTTGGCACCTAAATGAAACATTTCATAAACAACAATATTACTGATTACAAATCAAATGATTCAGAAACTTCCACAAGGTTCTAGTTCGGGACCAACACTTTCTCTCATCTATGTTATTTATATCGTCTGTAACTATAACTCAGTATGATATTACACGATTTTTTGTTCTTCATCAGGAATTGTAATGGAATGAAACAATGAAAAAATATTTATTTTTCTTTCTCATTATTGAACATATATTCACCTTGATTGGCCAGTTTCACCATTTTGAAAAAAAAACCGCTTCTATTCCTAAGTAACGTAGATGGAGCGTCATATTCCACAATAACACCTTTACTTAAAATCATTACTTTCTGACATTTCAAAACTGAATGTAATCTGTGTGCAATAATAAATATCGTACAGTTTTGGAAATGATGTGTGATAGTATTATGCAACATTACATCTGTAGTATAATCCATATTTGCTGAAGCTTCATCCAGAATGACGATTTTGTTCTTTCGTAGAGTAGCCCTACCTAAACAGAAAAGTTGCTTTTGCCCGGCACTCAAATTTATTTCACTTATCATATCCAGATTCAAAGTTGAAACCAAATATTTCAAGTTCACTTTTTCTAAGGCATTCCATAAATCCACATCTTCAAATTCTCCGAATGGATCAAGATTGAAACGAACAGAACCATGGAATATTACTGGGTCTTGAGGAATTATAGAAATATTTTTGCGAAGAAATTTCTTGGACACCGTTTCAATGTCAACACCATCGATTGTAATTTTGCCCTGAATATCGTATAATCTGAAAATTGTCGATATCAATGATGTCTTTCCAGCGCCTGTTCTTCCCACTATGCCAATCATTTGCTTCGGCTCTACTTCAAACGACAAATTCTTCAGGACAGTGGATTTGCCATAAGTGAGTGAAACATTTTCAAAATTCATGCAACCTAGATTCGGCCAATCATCCAATACCATTCCTGCCTCTGATTCTGGCGTAACTTTGGTATATTCCAACAGCCTTTCCACGGATGTCATATAATTCTCCATTACTGACCACTTTCGAAGTCCCCATTGAATGGTGTCCCCTAGCAATGATACCTGTGTTAGAGCTAGACCAACATCACCTGCACTTGCCTCTGAAAAATTACATTCAATAAATAGTTAACAGCCACAAAATTTGATTATTGAAGTAACAGTAATTAGGTAGAAGGAAATAGTGATGAAATTGATATACAATGTGGTGTGAAAAGGTAACAGTCATACCTTTCATGGAGGGTTTGAAGTAATTCAGATGGAGGGCAAAAAGTGATGGACTTAAGACATCGAAGTTGAATGTGATTTTGATGAGACAGACCTTGTGATTAGAGTTCCCTGACTAAAACTTCCATAACAGCTATCGAAATCCCTCTAGATCTATCTCCTCTCCATGTTTTATTGAAGAGGAAGGCTAGATGTGCATAGAGAAGTGTGCATTTTGCCAATTGCAGGAAATAGGCTTATGCAGAACGCAGCTTTTGACAGTGAAAGCCACATAATTCTGGAAACGACCTCCAACACCTCAACAACGATTCGCTGTATATTTTTCTAATCCCAAGTAGAGAAGACAGGTTTTTCAAAGCGGAGGACTTACTGAGAACAGATAAATTGAAAACACCTTCAGGTTCTGCTGCCGGTGCGTACAGGCTCAGATCCAGAGAAGATATAATAACCTCTTTATGGAACTTTGTGCCTGTGTTTCAAGTTGTGGGAAGATTGGCAGAAACCAAACTCACACATAAATCAATTAAAATATTCTCGGACAGCCGAGCGGTTTTGAAGTATTGGCTTCCACCGAGCAACATTCTAATTGGTAGTGAACTGCCAGAAAAAATAATTCTAAAATGAAGAATCAACAATTTGTATCTGGTCTGGTTTCTTCGCCACAGTGGTGTGACACAAGAACATCTGACATGCTTTCATTGAGAATCTGTTTTGTATGATAACAATTTAACAGAATTCAGATTAAACTGATGGAAAATTCAAACATTGTGAAAGAAAAGTTCACCATCCCATCAAATAAATATGTAATAAACTAATAACCAACTTCCACATCAGAAAACAGATTCGAAAGTTAGAAAAAATTCAATTATCTATGTCTATGTTTGGTAATTTTTTTAGAGTTCTCAAATCCAATAATTTTCAAGCATTCCAGATGTGATACTTCATAGTCGTGTTTGAACTCCTGCTCCTCTACCAAAATATAGTTCTCAAATGTGGAATTGATTTTCATGAACAAGAAACTATTCCTATGTTCTTTTACTCTTCGTGTAAAGTTTCTCTTCGTTTGGTCAATATAAAGTTTCGGGTAAGAACTACAAGGCCACTTATATATGAGACTTCTGATCTACCTGATACTGAAATATTTTTTATTGTTTCTGTTAAATTTGCTTGATTTGTTTTTTGCTCTATAAGTCACGTCTAAGTCTTTCATCTTTGAATAACGAGCGATGTGATTGGTAGGTTTACCAAAGTGTGATAATGTCCTATGACGCCTATTGTCGTGTCATGAAGTAGATAGATCTAGAATTTCCTGTATTTCGGGATTGATCGAGTTTAAATAAGTGGGTTGCAAATAGTGGAAACAGACCCACTTTCAGAGCATCATTCAAAATAATTCTAATAAATAATAAGATCATTTTTCGATGTAAATTCTGGTCAGTTGCCAACTGCTCCAGTGCCCATTCAGCGAACACACGTAGTCTCTGGTCGTTTACCTTCAGTACCACTTTTATTTGCAACTAACGTTACTGCAGTTTCGTCCTATTAGGACATTTCCAAACTCATACATCAATGTATAAAAACATAGAAATTTCCAACTCCATCTTCTTCAATTTGATGCTTTCAATGAAAAAATTGAAGGCTTGGCCACCAAAACAGTTTACATCAATAAAACGCTTCTCACCATCAGCGATAAAAATTACAGCCTAGAAAATAACATTTAGGTGTCTTCAGAGAAAATTAGAATCGGGCAGCACCTATCGAAGGCTTTCGACTCCGGTGAATATGACATTCTTCTATATGCTCGGATTTTACTGAGTCAGGAGGGTTTTAGAGTGGTTGAAATCATATATGAAAAATCGAAAAATGTGCACCAGAATGAAACATTACATAAATAACAATATAACTGATTACAAATCAAATGATACAGAAACTTCCACAAGGTTCTAATTTGGGGCCAACACTTTTTCTCATCTATGTTAATGATATCGTCTGTAACTATGATTCACTATTCTTAGCTTCAAAGGATGATAAGATAATGAGTTGAAAGTGAACTTAGGAACAGTAACGGGATGACACAATAAGTTTTATGGTAGAGCTGACTTTCTTAGAGCAAAGTGATGATCATAGTACAAAAAATTGACTGACGACAATATTCTTCTGAAAACACGGTTTTTCACCCCAAATATTTATTTTCACATCGCTATTTGTAACCTCTTCTGTGGAAATATCGCAATTAAGTGGTACTTGAATACGTTATAGATTTTCATTAAGTATCGGCAATTCCATCACATATCATCCGGTCAGATTCATTCTAGTAGATTTTTTGAATGACTCACCCGTATCAAAAAAGATGAACTTTATTACTACAGCAATAATCAAGGTACATCCCGTACAATCCATGAAAAAGGTAAATGCTCTCATAGTGCAAATTGACGTATAATATGCTGATGTGTATAAATCTTGATGACGATCAAACTCGTCTATAAGTATCTTTTCTGCATTATGAGCTCTGATAGTTGTCAAGCCTTCCAGTGATGCATTGAGATAGCCTATCATAGGACTTCGAACTAAAATGTAAAGCAGATATGTAGTAACAATCAATGAAATATCAACCCGCATTAGTTGCGTTGGGTAAAATTCTTGAGAAAATTTCCTATCGATCCGGATTCATTTATTTTTTAATCAATTAGGTTGCTGAACCTGAAAACATCAGACATTTACTTCTACACAGAAATGTCTTCCAAAGGAAATATACCAGAATTTGAATTTATTGAGAATTTCTACCCATATTTCATTTCCTAATTTCTTCACAATACTACTAATGAGAATCTACGTATAAGATTCAGTTTGAGGTAGAGCCATTCAACAAAAGGACTTCTCCTGCACTGTAGAATTGTAACTCTTCTTCAATTCATAGGGTGTTTTCGTAAATCTTCGGAAAATCCATGAATCAAAGATTATTACCATTCGATATGAACCAGGATCCACTAATGATGTTGATCGAATTTTAAAAAAGTAGCTTTCGAAGCTGATTGTTCACTCCACGAGCCCAGTGAAGCGAGATGTTCAATGGCCAAACCATTCAATACCAACTCTATTGGCCATTACTACAAATGTGACTACAGTTCAACTGAAGATTTGAAATGCAATTCGTTATCTCTTGCTCCAAGTCAGTGTGTGATGTTAGATATACCGATACCTATCCCTGTTATCAGTGACTAGCTGTAACAGTTCACGTTGAAAAATAAGACCCCATTGGTTAGGTTACGTTGGGTTAGTTTCAAAGTGAGTATGTCTATTTGAACCTACACCGCAACCCGCAAGGGTTTATTGTAGCTCACACCTATTCACACTCGACCAAATACACACAGCTTCTTGACGAAGCCGATTAGTTTATATGGTGAGTGACCTTTCAGGTCCGATGATGAGAGTTCGGCAAAGCCGAACCTGATTCGGTTCCCAGCGCGGCAGACACAAAGTATGTGCTCTGATGTTTCATCGTTTTCCATCAGAGGCGATACACACTGTCTTCTGACAGTCCGAATCTCTGTATATGATGATTCAAATGACAGTGACCTGTAAGAATACCTGTCATCGTTCATCCCTACTGTAGTCCAACAACTGTTTGGTATCAGGTTTGGGAGGTTGAATGAACGCCTTGGAGTGGGCCAATCCTGGAAGATTCTGTCAGAAGTCTATAAATCTTCCTGCCATCCAGGTCTTCAATCTTTGTTTGGCAAAGCCTGGAGGGATGCCAATGACAGGCTCTGGTCCGATGAAACTGCTTGCAGCATCCTCCTTTGCAGCCTCATGGCCTTTCAGGCCAGTATAGCCGGGAATATCGACCAAAGATAATCTGTTAGTCTTCCTATCGAGAAGAGTCGTTTTTGTAAATTTTCTACCAACTTAGACATTGCTCGGTAGAAGCCAAGAGCTTCCAACGCCGCTTGACTGTCCGAGAATATTTTATTGACTCGTACATGAGGTTGAATTCCGCTTGAAATACAAGCGCATAGGTTCCTAGGCAGTACTTCCAGTACTTTTATGAGGCAGTTCGTAGTAGACAGTTGGAAGCATGAAATCAGAGGTCATTTCCAGAATGATGTGACTTCCAGTGTCAACCAACAGCCTGTTGCACTCTGTATCAACTTGATTTGTACAACTGGCAATGTGCACAAGTCTATATACAGTCCATCTAGCCTATCTCTTCAGAAAAATGTGGAGAGGTGGTAGATCTAGAAGGATATCCATGGCAGCTGACGGTATGGTACTGATGGCCAGAGAGCTTCGACTGGGCCGTTTTCTGTAAAGCCTTCGACCGCTAGGCAATTGCACCATAAGTGATCATTGGTCTGACAATCATCACATAAACCTAATAGATTTGTGTCGTATCTGAACCACAAGTTTTATCACAAATCCTTCGACATGTCCATAGGGACAGTCTGGCTTCGTGTAAAACTTTTTCAAAGTGAGCGTTCTAGGTGATTTTTTATCAAGGACAATGCCAAGATATTTCACCTCCGTTCCAAATGGAATGACCTCGCCATTGAGGAAAAGTGGCGTTAGATTGTCGAATTTTCTCCTCCTGGTGAAGGGTATTATCACAGTTTTGCTGTGGTTGACAGACATCTGCTTCCTCAGGCACCAACTGTGAACAACGTCCATCGTTCTTTGGAGAATATTACCCTTATCAAAACAGTAGAAAAATTTCACAAAAATATTCCTGAAAAATCATTATTGTCTGATCAGAAGTAAAAATGTTGTTTCATCGCCTTGAAAACGAGTAGGGTGGAGTATTTTTCAGGTATGTACATCCTCCAACAGTCTTTGAGCCATGTGAACGCCCTCTCATACAGGAAGCTTCACGTATCTCGTTCCCGAGAGAGAGGGAGGCTCTTAGCGCGAAAATGCAACGAGTCCAATGGAGCTTTCAGACGAAGAGCGGGAACCGCCACATCTCGGGAAACGAGAGCTCTCACTTCTCCTACACCTTGATCCGGGGAGCCACTTCTCCTCCTCAAAAGCAAAAGGACAAGTTGGGGCTTCCACATGGGGAGTGAAAATAGCTCTCCCTATTTGACGCTTCACACTATCATTGCAGATTTTACGATGTGCAACCGATCCGCTCTTTGGGATAAAAGTCTCGATATTTATACGGACCGTAAAAAGTTGGGTGGAAGTCTGCAAGGTGCTCAACTTAGATTTCGCAATTTCATCCATCCTATTCTTGATCGTTGACGTTTCAGTAGTCGAGGTTTGTGTCGACGGTAGAGAAGGTATATGGCGACAGCTCGCGTGCGATCCATTTTACGGCTGACCTCAAGGAGCCAGGAACTAAATAGGCTCCTGGTGTGAACGGGCGGTGGGTAGGAGTGTTAAACGATCCCGTATTGGGTTTCTGATACCTCATACTCACAAGAAGCTTCTAATCTTTTTAAACTCCTTCCAGCAGGCATATATATTCTTCCAAGAAATATCAGTATCATAAAAACTATGATGATGAATAGTATAAAGCTTTTGTCTACTGTTAAGACAAGGCCAATCTGACCAATTGTAGAAAACATTACCTGAAACGCAAAACATGATAAATCTAGAAGTATGAACTGATATTCAACCTGAACTCACTTTCAAACATTCTCGAAATATGAATGGCAAATTCTCATCGATTTGGGCCAAATCTTCAGAAAATCGGTTCAACACATTACCAATGAAGTGCGTGTCAAAGAAGGACATAGTCGCTTTTGTAATACTGGCAACTACGGCTTTGTGGATATTTATAGATGACCTTCTGCAGAAGTCGAAATTGGCGTATGTTGTTATCAAAATCAAAACAGTGGCAACAAGAAGCATAATAGAGTAGGTCGAAAAAGTTCGTCGTTCTTTGGATTCAGCTTCCAATAGAATTGTCTGATTGAAAACAATATTAGTCGCAGTGGAATCTCGAGGCAGTATTGTTTGATGTTGAATGAAATCTTCCTTCATGTTGAGAACTTTTTGCTTCTCATCTACCCTAAGTGAAATCATTTTCAATTATTTGAGGTTTTTCTAACTCCACAATAAACATTCCATAAAAAAATAAAATATAAAATGTGATGTCATGTGCTGCTATTTTCGAAAAACATATTTATACTTTTCTATAACAAAATAGCATCGCATCTACTGAACTTTAGAAAATAAAAAATTTATGGAACTTTGAAAAATTATGAACAGATGCATACGGGGTCTGATAAAAAAATAAGGTGAAGTTTCATTTTTCTCGAAAAAAGGTATTTATATTCTGTCCCCTTACAAACAGTCCTTGTGCTAGCGTTTTTTTTTTCAATTTTCGAAGCAGCGATAATATGCACTTTTTGGTAAATCTTTGAGATTCAGTTTTTATATCCTAAATCGTTGCAAAACGCCGTACTTTCATGGATCTCTTCAATTTTGGAAAAAATCGCAGAGGGACAAATCTGGTGAACAAGGTGGCTGAGGCATATTTATGGTGTTGTTTTTGGTCAAGAAATTACGTACAAGCCATGAACGGAAGCATTGCCTCTGGGAAAAATTCTACTCGACCGTAACTGCCTCTGCTGATAAGAACTCCCGCAACAAAATATGCCGGAAAAATCCTCTCAAACCATGGATCAATGCCGAAATAATGTCACTCATACATCACAAAAAATACTCTGGAAAAGATAAAAAAGATCCAAAGCCACAGAAGATTACCAAGTTCATCGAAATTTCTCAAAACACTTGGTATCAACAATACGATCTTCACGTCGTGAATTCGAAGAATCTATTGCAGACTCTGAAAACAGTGAAAAATTGTACAAGTTCATACGATCACCAAAGTAATCATTCCGCTCTTTCGAAAACCTAACGGTTCCTTGTGTTCTACAGACATCGAATCAGCAGGGATTTTGGCCGACTCTTTCACAAGCTCCTTCACGGTCGAGCCTCGAGATGACCAAAAACTAAAAATTATAGCTGAACGACTACGTAATAATCTGACTAATGTGTCGTTTACTTCGGAAAAATTAAAAATAATTTTTTGAACATTAAATCGAATTCATCTCCTGGTTTGGATGGAATGGGCCCCTTTTTTCTCAAAAAGTTTGCCGAAACTCTCTGCTATCCGTTGTCAACAATTATGTCAGTCTCTTTAGCAAAATCTCGCATCCCACCGGCTTGGAATAAGGCATCTGTAACCGCTATTTTCAAAAAAGGCGATAAACTCTATCCAATTAACTACAGGCCCATTAGTCTTTTATCCTTCCAAAGTCATGGAATCCATCATAGTAGAAGATATGTCAGAATTTTCAACAAAAAACGCAATCATACCACCAGAACAACATGGTTTCGTCAAAGGTAGATCAACCACCAGCAATCTACTACAATGCATGAACGATTGGACGACA
>WOGO01009358.1:0-10248 GCA_015342085.1 Leptinotarsa defecta
ACCAAAAGAGGTCAGATGTCAATCTTGCTGAAGTGCCCATCAGTAAGTTGAGGACCGCTCGGAGAGCGGGGGTGGATGGAGTGGGGTAGTAGGTTCTTCTCGCTAAATAAATGGGGGGGAAGCTCCTACTTCAGGGCACTCAACCCGGGAGGGGACATGGGGGAGGCAAACACCACTCGAAAGGGTGAGGGAGCAGGCTCCAACCTGATTAAACCAAGATGGCTGTCGAAATACATTTGTGGTTCAGCCTAGCAGCATTAATAAGACTATTGCGAGTCAAAATAGCGCGGTCTGGTGTTGAATCAAAAATTCGTTGTATTTGGGCTCCATTCAAAACCCAAGTCCATTCAAGTCCCGCAGTGTACAATTCATATTCAACTTCACTGTGAATTAAAATCACATTTGTTACCTTTTTCTTGAATGAACTTATTGTCTGTCATATTGAATATATCCTGAATATTCAGAATTGTAAGAAACAGTCATTCTGTTGATTGAAGTATTCATTTGACTGAAATCGTTTATAGTCGCTATTTGTTTTCTACAGGTTTTACTTTTTGTATATCTTCAGAAAAAGGATTCAGGAGACAGCACATCTGGTGACTTTGGTAATTTCCTAACGTCATAGAGAATTTTGGTTTGTCTTGATGTTCGTTAGTATTTGGATCTACACACAGTTGTATGTACGTGAATGATCATCAATGGACACTTTTAAATAACTGAGAAGGACGTAGGCAGCCAAATAATTCAAAATTCAATTTTCTCAGAACTATTTTAATTTCAAAATTTTAAGATCACAAAGATACTTTCAAAGTGGACACACTTCTGCAGGATGTGCGAACAGGAAGATAAAACTGTCAGGCATGTCTTATGCGAGGGTCAGGAGTTATCGTCAATAAGAGAGTGTGTGTTCGGCGAGTCTTCCCCCCCCCTGCCCCCTCCCGTGTTGAGTGCCCTGAAGTGAAAGCTTCACCACACAACGCATTTGTGAGGAAAACCTAATACTCCACTCCATCCACCCCCGCTCTCCGAGCGGTCCTCAACTTACTGATGGCACTTCAGCAAGATTGACATCTGACCTCTTTTGGTCGAAAGTTAGCCTTTAGGTGCTTATACTTTCTGATCGGTTATTTGTTTTGTCATGACTATTCCTAACTGAATTTTTGCATGGGGGCCGCCAAAAACTAACCGGCGGCTATTGTGTTTAGCGTCGAGTATTCCTCAGTGAATCTAAGGAAAAGTGAATCGCGCTCGCGGTCGAGTTGTTCTACGTTGAACCTTCCTGAAAGAGAGTTATCTTATTAGTTTTATGCTTATTTGAGTCGCCTAACGGCGACTCGTGGGGGTGGTCGCTGATTTTGCTTTGTCGGCCTTGGGTGTTTATCCCTTTCTCGTAATCTGGGGTCATCCATATTCAACGCATCCTGTAGATCGCGTAGCGCTGGGTTGTTGTGCGATCTGATTTTATCGAACACGTTTTCTGCGTGTTCTCTCATATACACGTCAACATATTACGTATCCAGGTCTAGGCAGTTCAGGCATACAGTATTATGGGCATGTGAACAGTTTTAATCATCAGCAACTTTACTTTCAATCCCATGTTGCTTCTGCGTCCTATGATAGATGCCAGGCGTTGTCTGGCGTAACTAACCATTCCGATTATCTGCCGTACGTGAGACTGAAATGTTAGTTTCCAGTCTAAGATGACCCCCAGGTATGTCGCTTTGTTGGCCCACAAAATCTCTTATCCGTTGAAGGTGACGTTGCCTTCCGGTTGTACAAGCCTGCAAGTGAAAAGTATTGCTTGACTATTGTCAGGGTTTATACTGATCTTCCACGGGTTGGCCTACTCTTCTAATATGTCTGCCTGTTGCTGCAAATATCTCGTGGCATACGCTTGGCTCGTAGATCTCACCAGCAGGGCCGTGTCGTCCGCGTAGAGCGCCAATTTGTTAAAGTTGTTCTCCGCTGTGTATACGGAGAAGAGGTGTGGCGAAAGGACTGCTCCATGCGGGACCCCTGTTTCTAGTAGTCGTATTGTTGATAATTCGTCTCCTACTCTGCAACTGCATCGCCTGTCTGCTAGGAAAGACTGAATTAATCTTACCAATGGTTTTGTATATCCAAAATCGCTCATCTTGGCCAGTAGTCCGTCATGCCAAAGTCTATCAAACGTCTTGGAGACGTCTGAGAAGATAGCTCCGGTGTGTATCAAGGCATAAGGGCTGGGGGCCTACACTCACATACTTTCAAAGTATTTCAAAATGACATCTTGAAATTGTGTTGATGTAATTTTCACCCTTTATCATAAATCAACGGGTTCCTGCTTTTTTGATAATGACTTTTTTTTCGTTTTGCCATCCAGTATAATGAAAATATTTCCCAGTTCTTTCTGTTATACAGGAACTTGATGAATCTGGAATATCACATAAGTTTCTCATACCAAAAATTCATGTTCGTATAATGTAATTTTCAAAAAAGTTGGAAAATGTTGATTAGTTAAGTCAGGAAACACAATTTATCTAGCTCCGTCATTTTTTTTAGGTGTCAACTTGGGCACCAATAAGTCTTCGGATAGTCACGGATAGCGAAGTCATCTTTTCAGAAATTTAAAACAATGCTAGGAAGTTATACATTTCTCAGCAAGTTATACATTTCTCAGCAAATTTTAGAATTTTCCAACTAAGGTACGATACTCCGGAGAATAGGTTTACGAAAAAAAATTTCTAACACCATATATAATGGTTCGTTTCTGAGAAGTTGAAGTTTAAAAAAAACTGTATTTATAAAATATCATAAAAAGCCCTAAAACGGTTTGGTTGGAATTTGGTACAGTTACAGAAGCTTGTTTAACCCCTAACTAGACCCCACCAAAAGAAAAAAGTACGTTACTGACTTACTTTTTGCATTTTTGCATTTTTTTTTAGATTGAGCAACTGAAAATACATCTTTGTGGTCCCTTGTATTTTTGTGATATCTAGCTTCTGTCTGGAAAAAAATGAATAAAACAGTTTTGACCTTAAAGTAAATGAGCAATATGTTCACTTGATAAAATATACGACTGCAATTGATTTACTTATGATGCACTATTTGGAACATTTGGTGTAGTAATGAATATTACTGGTGTTTACTCCAGTAATATGCAATTGATTTGTTATTGATTGCCTAATAAGTTCAAAAATACCTAGAGTATGTATTATTTTGACATTACAATTGTCAGTCATTCGATTCACATATCGTAAAAGAGTTTTATGAATAAAAACCTTCAGTTGAGCTATAAATAGACATCTGTAGGATTCATATCAGGACTGCGAAGTAGACAATTTTAAGGTCCTGTACGTTCAATAGGTGATGTCGAGATGCTGACTAGCGAGAACACTAAAATGTGTTGCGAGCCCTATACGGGCAGTTCTATTATTAAAATGGGTCAATAATCTAGCAAAAAGTCCGAGTAGGATTCGCTTGTTAATCGTGCTGGTAAAAAATGAGCCAATTTGGAGGTCATCAATAATTCCTATCAAAATGTTTTAGCAAAAATTGTTGCTCAGGTAACGTGGATATTTTTGCCATCACAAAAATTGTCTTTGTGATATATAATTCATTATAGCATCTCGTGAAAAACTTGCCTCACTCGTTAATGACATTTTTTGTATGTACATGTGTAACTTCGTTCGAATCATCTACCTGCAAAACATTAATCTTGGGTAAAAATCCCAAGGCTGTAGAGCTTGGACCCGTTTTATGAAATATGCGTATAGGGGGGTTTCTTTTCAGAACTATCCATACGGTTTTTGAGCTGACTTCTATCGCATTGAGAATAGCTTCTAGTGCAGTAGTTGTTACAGTCTCTTATCTTCCACCACCTGCATTTTCAATGAAACTCCCAGATTTACAGAATCCTACATGTAGCTTTTTCAATGTTCAAGCACAAGAAATTATGTTGTTAGGATATCTGTCCTGGTAAATTATCCGTGTTATGCAAAGTGGCTTCAAATTTTTTTTCTAGAAAACGAAGCTAGATACGAAGAAAACACAAGCAATGAAAAAGTTGTATTTCTAGTTGTTAATAAAAAACAAAAATAAAAAACTACAAGTTAGTGACGTACTTTTTTCCCAATGATGTTGGCTATGATGCCCACTGAGACTCCACTTAACCTAATAATTGCAATTTAGTTGGGGCTAAATAAGCGCCTTATTACTTCAAATAACTGTTGCAAATTCCAACCAAATCGGTGTGAGGATATTTATGATATTTCATAAATACCGTTTTTTCAACTTCAACGCCCTGTATCTCAGAAAAGAAGCAACTCTGGTTCATAAAATCTATATATCTTGAAACGACCTAACAAGTCACACCCTGAAGTTCACTACCGTAGTTAGAAAACGCCCTGTATACACATCTTGTTATCCATGAGATAATATAACTTGATAATATATTGGTGATACTCGAGTGCTGCGAATTAATCTAGATGAAACAATAATCTTATAAAAAAAAGATTAATGTTTTACTTGCTTTTACCTTCGAGAGTCGTTGCCGCAAAATATTTACTTTTCACCAAAATAAATCTGTTAATAACTGACTAACAGGAATTGTATGACATTATGCTAGATATGAAATCGTAGATAAGATTAAGACAACAAGTTTGTTACACAGAAAAATATTTGATTTGTATTTCCAGTACATTTAATAAACCATAATGTCATATGTCATAAGAAGTAGGTTTTATAATTTTGTGCAAAGTTACGAAGGTGTAGTGCAAAATATTTTGTTATAACTATGTTGTAGGTCCAGATTCGACGCCAACTTCTCCAGAAAAAAATAGCTATTTTGATCTCACAAGAAGCAAATCCGTACCTTTCCCGCCTATCGCAAATAGTGACTTATCAGGTAAAATTCTCATTTTTTGACAACTATTTTCAATAATAATAGTATTCATATAGTATTTTTACTACTCATTATTACACACACATGGAACTATTGCTAATAATGATGAGTATTATTTATTTATTAAACAGAATAGATATTATGTATCGACGAGGAGATGTTAATCAAACTAATTTGTAGTTGATTGGACATATCAATGTTATTTTAAAAAAAATATACAATACAATGTTATTAAAATATAGAGTTTCTTCACATTATCCATTTATGCAAAATAATGTCCGATAAACAAAATTATAGAAGCGCTTAAACGGAGTGCAAAAGTAAGTAATATGTACTTACTTAGTTAATTTATTTTTTTATTTCTAAATGCAATAAACATATAACAAATGTAAAAAAATCGGGTTTCATTGCTTGTTGAATGATGTGATAATCATTGAAAAAATATTTTTTAGATAATACATAATTAATAGCAGCAGATAAGAGTTGATGAAAATAAAGTATAACGGGGTACATAAGTTTGTGGAGATTAAATCGTAAGGGGTAGTTTTTGAAATTACTATGGATCTTCATCAAGTAACGGTCGAATCAATCAGGAAAAAAACATAAGTTTTTGTTGATCTGAATATAGTTTTCAAATTTTGAAAATCTCCATCAGTAGTCAATATATTCTTCATGTTTGTATTTCTTCTTCATAATACTATAATTTTGAATTTAAGTGCATTACTTGTGTTTATACCAGCTGTCTGAAATTAAAATGTGTTGTATTTGAATATTTTAATTCAGAGTCTGGTAAGGTTTTCGAATTTACCATGGATATAAACAACTTATTTGTGGCAAATATTGTAAATGCGTTGTCCATATATCGAATTCAAGCCTATGGAAGGATGATCTAGTACACCATTCCGGAACTTTCATTACTACCCATTTTGGTCGGTCTGTCGGTAGCCAGGCTGTTTTGACGTGGGTGCTTTGTTCACTCACTCGAATTGACTGCCGTGTTGGTCGGTGGTTCAAACCCCAGTCTGAACGATCCATTTTCAATTGCTATCGTCCAACCCTTGTTATGAATCACACGTTAAAAGGTAAGCCCTCGTTAATCCTTAGCTCGTACAGTTTTCGACTTCTGAGGGTTGTCTTTCGTAGAGGTGCAACAGCTGGTTAATGGAAAAACATATTTCAAACAGATATATTTTTCAATATATTTCCAAATATATTTTTTTAATTTTTCAAGATTATCATTTCATAACATGTCTATAAAAACACTTTTTCAACAACAGAACAAAAGTGCTCAATGCGCATTTCGTTAGCATCATCAGAAGATGACTGAAAACTGTTTTTAATAAACTCCTGATATAAAAGTTAGCGAAACGCGCATCGAGAGTCAGTACTTTTTTTCTGGGAAAAAAGAAATACTTCTGCCAAGAAACTTGCACTGCCTGTTTACAGTTTGCAGATGATTTAATATTTATTCCTTTTATATTACACTCTGATTCCTTATGCCCCAAATTATTCTTTGAGTTTTTTGAAGTAAACATTTCCATAGAATTTTAAAACTAAAGTAAATTTTGGTGAAATAGAAGCTCTTCAGAATTGTCTAATTTTTAGGTTCACCATCACCAACAAAGTTGTCTGGTAGAAAAGTCTCCGTACACAATCCAGATGATGTCACCTTCCAATCGTTCTTCAAAAGTGTGGAGAAGTCTAGTAACGTGGAGCACATTGTTTTGTCCTCCGAAGATCTGGACGCCGTTCAAAGACATTCTCTATTGGTAACTAAAAAGAACATACAAGTACAAAGAAGAAGAGGTGCTACCAAGAACCCGATCAAGGCCCTTGCAACCAGGAGTGATATCAGTAATGAGTATACGGAAGTGATAACGGGCGTTGCGGAGAGAGAAAAGAAAAGACTGAATATTGAAAAATGTGAGTATTTTTATAAGATAGTTGATTACCAACAACTGGTCAGATGGTAGCCAATTGGTTATCTAGAAAGGTCGTGGAAATCTGTTTATTCTCTGCCAGGAAAAATTTCTCAAAGTATATTTTAACTTGAGCCACCTTCAACTTCAAAACTTTTAAACAAACCTATAGTTTCATTGCAATTTTTCGCTAGGAAATAAACTAAACATTAAAAATATATATCTATCAAATAGTAAAACTAATTTCCTGACCTTATCATTCACATTCTCTAATTTTTCTGACAGCTTCCACAATTTTAACAGTAAATTATTGGACGAGATACTTACGCCTGTATATAACTTTTTGGACCTTACATTTTTATTTGAATGAATACATCAGATACCTATGATGTGTCGACAGCACTACCTTTAGATAGTTCCATTGAGGTTTTTTCATATCCTATAAGCCTCTGAGCCTAAAAAATAATTTTCACCTTTTGTACTACCCCATTTTGGTTCTCGCAGAGTTGGATGACCAGTATTATCACAGGAGCTTATCAGTAATGGAAAAATACAAATAGGTGTTTTAGAAAACTAACACAGTATTCAAATCATATTTTCTCCTAATTGTACTAAGGTTCTGAGAGAAGTTGTATTTCCCAAAAACCAATAATATGAGATAAAAAATCACAGAGAAACGGAAGGCATTTCACATTTCATAATGTCAAGTTGACTGTATAAAATTTTTGGAAATAATGGTTGATGAAACTCTAGTTGTAAAAGTTCAAATACTGTCAGAATTCAAATATCTGAAACAATATATTCATATTATATATAAATTATTTGATAATACTCTACTTCATTCAAAGAAAATGAGTACCACAGCATGGTAAAAAGATCTGCCCAATTTCAAAAATAGAATAGTGAACCTAAATTCAAAGCAGGAACAGAGGAAAATGGTGGCACTGAGTACATTTTTTCATTGTTGACATTCATGAGTAATTGTAACATGAAAAGTTTTATATTTTGTATATGTAAACAATGCAGGCTCCATAAAAAAGATAAACATTTTCAGTACCTGTGTTATTTATGTTGATGTTATATTCATTATCAGTTGAGCTTAATGTGTTTTACAGAGTGTGAATCCATGAAAAAAGTGAGTCATTTGGATGGCATTTTTAAAAACTAAAATGGAAGTGATGAATTTAGTTAACACTAAGGAAAAGTAATATCCATTTTATTGTTAGATTAGAAGTTTAGTATACTGATCTGAAGTAGTTTGAGAATGAAACAGGCAGAATACATCACCAGATAGACCAACAAAATCCTACGTTACGAATAACAATATAAGATTTGTATGAGGTCATTATACGCAGCTATAGCTACTTTTGTAGTTTTCTGGTGAAATCTTGTTGGAGTGGACATCAACAAACTTGAGAACCATGTCAAAGCTATTTGTCTACAGGGACCCTGGATACTTACTAAATACAGTTAATAGTAAAATTCCCCTCTTGGAAGTAATCACTCCTGTGATAAAATGTCCTAAATTTGTTTTTTCATGGGCTGATTTTATTTCTATAATTCCATAAAAATCAACGTAGGTTGTAACTTTCATAAAAATTAATATAGGTCGCTGTTACATTGACATACTGTACTTTTATAATATAGAATGATCTAACACAAACAATACAGGGTGTAACTAAATAAGTGTAAAACATTTAAGGAGGTGATTCGTCATCGAAAAAAAGATAGGATCTTCCATATAAAGAAATTTCATTGGAGCATCCCTTGTTAAGGTACATAAAATTTGTATAATAGTTTTTTTCACAAGCACTAAAAAACTTACAATATTGAAATTAACCTGACGTTTTGTACTACCAAAAAGACACTTAGCCAGAAATTTATTTGGTTTATGGTTGTAAGGGGTGGAAAACGCAACCCCTAAAATTTATTTCCAATGTAACTTTTTGTCTTATTATTTGTTTACTATTTAAAAATGTATTACCGATAGCCCGTTTCATTTAAAACAAAAAATGTTTCTTCGGTTTTTTGCCCAAAACAAACCAGTTCGCAGCAAAAAATTATTTTGTGAACAGCTACAGAGATACATCTGTATATGTGATGTTCAGAAAACTTCGAATCGGTGTGGCAGGTAACCAATCAAAATAATTCATGCCCAATATAATTGTTGGCAAGTTGGCAGTTTGTTTTTGGAAATTACTTCTTTGCATGATCTACACACTTTCGTAATGAGTTTAGTTTGAAAAAAATTGCTCTCTTCATTTCATTAGTATAACATTCCATTTTTCCAGGTTTCATATTGTTTGTGATACAATCTGAACACTTTTTGACTTGTAGATTGTTACATAGCATTTTTTTTTAAATTCATAAGACCTCGTTAATCCTTAGCTCGCACAAGTTTTGACTTCTGAGGGTTGTCGTTCGTAGGGATGCGCCAGCTGGTTAACGAAAAATCAGATTTTTCCAAACAGACTTTCACAGATCACAGATTCTCTGAGCAGTCTGTAGCGTAGCAGTACTCCAAATAAATCATTATCAGAATGCTGAAACCTATTCGATGACCATATTATTTAAGTAGTTGTTTACAGCTGATTCTCGGCCTCCCCCCACCACTATGACGTATTAATTGCTTTTTTTTATTGGTTGTTGTTTGGTGAAGTCAAGGTGATGTGACCTTGAAGGGTGTGGTGTATGGATCGTTCAGAAATTTTTTCCCGGTTCTAATCCTCCCCCCACCAATATGACGTGTTATTTGCTTTTTTTGTTGTGCAGTGAAGTCAAGGCGTTGTGACCTTGAAGTGTCTGGTGCATGGATCGTTCAGATTTTTTTTCATATGAGATTTTGTGTGTGTGTGTGTGTGTGTGTGTAAGAGAATGCATGGTACAGGGTTTCATCATGTGCTTGTTTGTCTCCGTTCAACGGCTAGAGAGCGACATGTTCACTCCACGACGTGTGGCAGAGTAATGCGTATTCATCGGTCTGCCCTCATCTCTCCCGAAGCGATGAAGGTTGTGACGTAACGCTTCGCTCTAGCCCCGCTATCGATGGTGACACAACGGCAGCCGAGGACCATCTGCCTAATGTCTACCCTCTCCGAGACCGCAACGACCACTGCTTGCTCGTACCGGCAACTGTTATCGCATCAAGTTGGGAGATGGGCTTGGCTGTGACATCAGGCATCTCTAGTGGATAGCAACTAGCAATGTGAACCTTTCACGGTTTCATGGTGGGGGTGACTCGCACTGTTTAATATAAAAGAAATGCCTGGCACACTATGAAATCAGTAGACGAATATATCTGCAGCAGTTAGCAATTGGTAGAGTGTTATTCAGTTCGTAATAGAAGGAAGACGGTGAGTGTATTTGTCTGTTGGAAATTGTTTATATTTTCATATATATTTTCATCATGTCCGTTTCAAAAGTAGACTTGAATAAAATTAATAATTT
>WOGO01009359.1:0-10247 GCA_015342085.1 Leptinotarsa defecta
AGACACTTCAAGATCACATCACCTTGATTTCACTAAACCAACAAAAATAAGCAATTAATACGTCATAGTGGGGGGGAGGCCGAGAATCAGCTGTAAACATCTACTAACGCCGACAAAATTGGTTCCTCTATCCGAATGTAGAGCACGAACAGAATCTCTTCGAGAGATAGATCGTTTAAATCTCTGTAAAAAATGATCGGTGGATAGAAAGCTAACCAGCTATAAATGTATGGCCTTGACAAACATACAAATGAACAAATTCACATAACCCTTATATATATATTAGAAAATTTTTGCGCTTACTGAAAGAAATTCTTACCGGCCCAAAATAGGCCACCCCAATGTTAGTGAAATATTTGGCTTCTTGTACCAGACTTATGGTAAACTAGCCATAACTAGTCATAAATGGCTCTAAAATTTTAGGTTTCAACCTAAAACAACGATTACACTTATGAATACGACTTCTGATCAAATTTCTTCCGCCATAAATCTAATATTTTTGACGTATTATGGCTTCTATTAAATAGGCCAACGTATGTGAATATAGTTTATGATAAAAGTATTTCTGTAAAAACATCGGTAATATATATGGAAATTTATTTTCATTCAATAGCATCAAATCAGATTGAAAATGTCTGTTTTGTACTAGTTTGACTAGAAGTATTTCCCTATATTTGCCGTATATTTTTTCCTTATTTAACCCTGCGTCCGACATGTGGACGTTTGTAACATTTGTAGAGACATGGGGTGTGTAACACCCCAATATGATTTGTCTGTTGATTTTTTTTCATTTAAACACAGTTGCTATGAGAATTATATACTGTAATATCTCTTGGTGCAATGAAATAATTCTCGATTTACCAAAACGAGCAATAAATATTTATATTCCGTCTTTATCAAAACAATGGGTTCTTTTGATGGAAAATATATAAATTCACTCGAAGAAGTCTTTTGCACATAGAACGTCTGAATAAATATCAAAGTGCTGGTTCAAACAGATAATAAAACATCATAAAATAGAAATTAAAATAAAATATTATCAAAAATCATGAAAAAAGTTACAGGTCATATATATTTGCCGCTTTTACGCAAGTAGTAGTACGCAGTACATTTATGCATTTCTGAATTTATTGTATTTGTTACAAATGTATTTTGTATTTCAATCACGGGCACGATGGCAGTCATGACACTTTCCTTGACCATTTTGTTTAAGTCTTTTGGATGGAGGTTCCACAGTTTCGCCTCTGATCTTCGAAATCTGGATAGTTACTAACGATGCTAACATTATCGCTCGTTTTTTCACCATCAGATTCGTCAATTTCATCATCACTTTCTATTTCATCCCATAAGGACTGAAGACGAATATTCTGAAGAATTACTTTTTGAATGCGCACGATTTTGGAACGTATAGAGGTAGGGTTTCGTGCACCTCAGTTGCTTCATAACAGGTCTGATTCAAACATATGGAATTTTATACGGCTGGAGTATGTCACACCTCACGTGTCGGACGCAAGGTTAACTAAAAATGAAAAAGGCGAGAACATTCTTCAATGAATTGAAGTGACACTTCTTGAAACTATTCGAAGAAGTGTTAGTGATCTATACATATGCGAAAGTTAATATGGAGGTGTTGGTAAGTTACCATTTTCAAACTGAAGGGATTTTAGAAGTTGAAGCATTCAATAATCCCAATCGGGATGTTGATCATTCGAATGATTTGAAACTTTTTTTCATGGTTCATCTACTCAAATAATGGAGTATCATGGTAGAGATTGAGGTATGCGATATATTCACAACATTGATGATGGAATGTGAACAGAAAATATATTTTCAGGTTTCACTATCGATAAAATTCTATATGTAGTGAATGTTAATAAGTATAGCTTATTTGACTTTACCTGTAAATCAGGTGTTACTGAAACATCCAGTCTCGAAGAACCAAATTAAAATCCAAAATTTTTTGTCTGTCAAACTCTTATCTATTTTTTTCAACATCACAGCTAACTCATACATAATATCGAATATTTACAAAACATTAAATATCATTGTACAGAATGTAACGATTTCAAACTGAATGAACGAAATAAACTCCAACATTCTTTCCTTCAGTAATTGTCCCATCAACAATTACTCATCTTTTCGTTCTGGTCGTGAACTGGCAACACACTTAATCTGAAGACTGGTCTTCGGAAATTATTTTCTTGGCTGTCATAACGTCGGCAACACGTATTTTTCCATCCTTTGCTGGATAAAGATATACTATTTTTCGTTTGAGCCAACAGTTCCGAGGTGCGTTAGGTTGATAAATAAGAACAATATCATCTATTTTGAGAGGATTTTGTTCATTGTGCCATTTGCTTCTTTTAATTAATGATGGCACATACTCACGTGACCAACGTTGCCAGAATATATCGGCAATCTTCTGAGCTGCCTCCCATTTCTTCAGAAGATGTGAGTTCGTTTCTTCAATCTTTGAACAAGGCAATGACGCATATAATGGCCCAATCAAAAAATGGTTTGGAGTCAGTGCATCAGAATCATTTGGATCAGTTAATACGTGCGTCAGTGGTCGAGAGTTCAAAATTTTCTCTATTTCTGCGAAGGCTGTCCTCAAGACATATTCCGGGTGATATCTTTCCCTTAAAACTATCGAATGTTTTTTGATGGATTGTATCAAACGTTACCATGCGCCACACATATGCGGTGCTAATGGTGAGTTGAATGTACATGAAGCATTTTTCAGTATGCAATATTTTTTAATTTCGTCTTGGTCCATATTCTGAAGAATTTCTGCCAGTTCCGCTTCCGTTCCTTTCAAGTTGCTTCCATTATCACTAAAAATTTCTTCCGGGAAACCTCTTCTGCAACCAAATTGTCTGAATACATGAATAAATCCATTATTGTCGTCATATCTTGGGCTATTTCTAAGTGGACAGCTCTTGTAACCATGCAAGTAAATATTACACCATATCGTTTCTCGCGTGATCTTTTGAAAGTTATTTCAATTGGCCCAAAATAGTACACTCCGGTTTTGATAAACGACCTCACAGAAGGTTCGAGTCGACAAATTGGCAATTGTCCCATTAGAGGTATTTTTGGAGTACTTCTTTTTGGGCAATTTGCCCAACAGCTTCGAACTGCTTGGCGAATTTTGGGAATGCAATATTCTTGAAGTAGATTATTGAGAACTGTTTCTTGACCATGATGGTTCACGAGTTCATGGTGGTATTTGATGATTAATTTTGTGATTTCATGTTTGGCATTCAATATGACAGGTCTTTTCTTGTTTCCGTACACAAATGCATTATCAATTCTTCCATAACATTTTATCAGTCCTACGGTTTCATCAAATGAACAATCAAATGTGTACAATTTATTTGATTTGAGAATTAATATTTCTTCAGGGTATGATTCAAACTGTACCTTTTTCCATAATTAAATTTTTGCTCTGTCCAATTCCAGTACATCAAGTTCCCCATCTTTTCTGTTTTTTCTGAGATTATTCACGTATCTGAACATCTATGCGGTTGAATGTAGTAATTTTTGCCAATTTGAAAAACGTTTAACTTGTGGAGTTTGGATTTCACTGGACACATTCTGTACGCAAACAAAATATTTCCTCATTTCTAATTCTGCTTGATCGAAACATTGCTTGATTGAACAGTATTTTCTGCAAACATCTTCTTTCGGCCAATATTCAAAATCTTTCCATAGAAAGTCAGGACCATTTATCCATCTGCTTTCAGCTGAGAAATTCATTTTACCAAGACGTTGTGCAACGAACATTTTAAATCGTCTTGCTTCTGAACGTATCCAATGGAGTACGGTTTGTGAATCAGTCCAATAGAACGTGCTTGAAATATTGAGTTGTAGAGATTTGGTCAAATAAGAACCCAATCTAGCTCCCATCAATGCAGCCTGCAATTCCAAGTGGAGTATTGATGAAGGTTTTAGAGGCGATACTCGAGTTTTGGCTGTCACGAAGTAAACTTTCACATTTTTGTTTTGTTCCCAACGAATGTAACCTACACCAGCGTAGGCATTCTCGGAAGAATTACAAAAAATGTGAAGTTGAAGAGTATTTTTCTCCCTTTCCATCATGCAAAATTGTTGTGGAAGTTTGAAGTGATGAATATTTTTTAGATCATCAATCCATTCTGTCCATTTCATGTACAAGTTATCGGAAATATTATCATCCCAGTCGATTTTACTTCTCCAGATATCTTGGAGAAGTATTTTACCCTGTACCATGAATTTGGCTAAGAATCCTAGGTGATCGAAAATCGACATCAAAAAATCATTTAAATTTACCTCATTGGACCTCGCAGAAGCATCAAAAACAATTCTCAATATGTTAGGTTTGTTGGGTTAGAGGAAGGAACCAAATTCTATCCAAAAAACATTTGATCTCTTCAAAATCAATTTTAGAAATAAAACCTTCACCTTCCATGTCCTGCATTTTCTCGATATATTTCTTTGCAAACGATTCGTCTCCATACATTCTTCTTTCAGTAGCATGAAGTCTTTTCAATGCATTGTCTATACTATTTGGTAGAACCAGATCATCTGCTTTCCAAAGAAGACCTGTTTCATACTCATTTTCAACTCTTTTCATTGTTGTATCTAAAATTTGTTGAGCACGTAAATCTTCTTTGGACCTAAACTTTCCTAATTTTACATTAGTCTCGATTTTCCACTGCTCCTTGACAAGATCATGTAGAATGTCAAGTTCGTCCTTCATCTTGCCATCTATATAACAAACGAAATTTTTAGGTACAGTTTGATCATTATTCCTGAAATTACCATCCAAGAGGCGTTTTACTGGCTGCAGGCCCATGCCAAGGTCCTGATATAACTTTTGTACTTACCAGTAATTGCCAATTATCTTGCCCAATCAAAATTTTTGGTTGAGCGTCAACTAATGACTTGAATCTGTTATTTATATATGGATAACTTTCAGAAAATCTCACTAACATTCACTGTTTGGCTTGGTAAAGATAAACCTTTGATTGTTCGAACGTGACGCACATTAAATTTGAATTTTGATTTGAATGGGAAGATATTTTGAAACTGACAACTCTTGCATTATTCTGTTCTTCCACTTTATTGTTTATTCATTGTAATTGAAGAGGTTTTTAGGACCTGTCAAATTCAATTCATCGGCAAAATTCTCGTCGATTAATGAAACTGTTGAAGCATCGTCAAGAAGGGCAAATGTTTCGACTAATAGTTTTCCTTTATAGATCACTACGGGTAAAATTTTGAGTAATACTTGTCTGTTTGTCAATATGTGACAATTAGTTTCAACATCTGTATTTTTTTTGAACATTTGTCTCTTGACTGTAATCTTTATGTAACACTTCATGATGAAGCTTTTGACAGTCATTGATATTGCACAATTTTCTTTTTCTACAGTTTTTAATGCTACGAAATGGAAAAAGATAAGGAAAACATATTCTTTTTGATGTTATGAAGGACCCTCTTTCGTCTGTTGAGAACGCTTTGAATTTTGGACAAACAGTCAAATGATGAATTTCATTTCTACAACACATACAAGTTTTGGAAACGGTTTTTGTTATCAGGGTAACATCTTCACATATTTTTTTTTTGAATTACAACCTTTGTCGTCAGAAGTACATGGAATCAAAAGTTGCTTTCGATTCTAACCAGGTAGTATATTCAACCAATTTGCATTTGGATTTTTTTTTGATATATATTCCACCCAATTGAGTTTTTGTGAAGTTGGTAATTTGTCTACTAATTCCTTTAACAATATTGGATTGCGCAAATGGTCTTCTTCATCTAATGTCTCAATGGTTGCAACAAGACTCTTTACTCCATCTGAAAACTCTATCTACTAACATATCTAGTTTTTTATATCTAACACTGGGAAACTTTCTAATTCTGTTTAATAAAATTCTAGAGGATCGCAACTGAAAATTGGCAAGTCTTTTGGTACACCTTGTCTAACCAAAATTTTTTGAATGTCATTGTCTGTCACTTGACATTGACGTATGCATTTATGACTTTTTTCGGAATGTGGATTTTGTAAATAAAAATCACCTACCTTAATCTCATTTTTCTGATCTTAGGAACGCAGCTTGTCACTGAATCCCTGTATTCATCTGATCCAGTATTATCTTCGTAAGTAGATACTGACTCATTTTCTTCGATTTGGGCTAATTTCATTGCAAGTTCCAAATCTAAGATTTCTTGTTATTTCTTTAAAACCTCTTGCTGATTTTTAATTTCCAGTTGTTTATTTTTTATCTGAATTTCGATTTCACATTGCTTTTGATGTCTTGATGAGGCAGTACTTCTTGTGCTGACTATCTTGCTTTCATGAGATTTACCATGTACAGAATAATTCTTCTTGCTGTCTGCATTCATTGATTCTTGGGTAGATTTGTCAACGTCATTTGGATCTACCACCAATCTATTAGAAAACATTTGCACATGCACCTTTTCTGGTCTGTTTATCTTCTCATCGGCTTCAGCATTATTTTCTGCGTCTTTTTGGTTTCTTATTTCGGCGAGTCGTTTACTTGTTCTCAATTCAGGCATAATACTTGATTTGTATTACCAAATTGCTGGTCTTCATAGGCAACGAAGGACCATTTGTTTTGACTTTACCTGTTATTGGAAATATCCAGTTTCGAATTTCCAAATTAAAATCCAACATTTTTTGTCTGTCAAACTCTTATCTATTTTTTTCAACAACGTCATTGCTAACTCATACATATTATCAAATATTCACAAAACATCAAATATAATTATAGAGAATGTAACGATTTTTAACTAAATAAACGAAATAGTTCCCTTGGAGAGTTTTCTCACATCATGGTACACAAATTCATTGAGTTGAAGGAAAGAGTGGTGAATGTTGTCGACCAGGATCACAACAGCTTTGTGTGGGCTGTGACTTCAGCTTTATATCCTGCCAATGTGTGAAATTTCATCATCACCTCACTTCTTCACCGTGTTGAATGTAACAGGTATAGATTTTTCAATTAACTTGAAATATATTTCAAAATTTTAGATCATGAATGATTGCTATATCACTGTTTATTGTTTGCAGAATAGTTTCAAAAATGGTAGAAATAAATCTGAAGTTGTAGGCACGATACAATATTTGAAACGTAGACTCAATAGTCACGTGAATCTGTTGAAAATAATGTATGATTTTGGTAACAGTCATTAGTGTTAAATTGGAGAATAATGATGATAAGTATCATCCCAAATATCAGCATATGAACATAGAAAGTATTTTTGTGATGGTTGTTTATCATACATTGGTAATGAGAGGGTTTAATGCGATATCAAGTGAACGATTGTAATCACATATCGACAACAATACCCATCACGAAATTCAAGAATAATGAATTCGGTGAATGTGTACCTGAGAATATTTTGAAATTTGAAAATATGGAGAAACAGTTGAAAGTTTCATTCATTGTATACGCTGATTTCGAATCAATTCTGGAACTAGTCCATAAAAATTAGCGAAATTCTGATAACTGTAATACAAATCGAACCTATCTTCATAAACCATACGCTTTCTCATATTCAATAAATGGCTCTTTCGATTATTCCATTGCTAAATTCGTATGCATCAGAGGGTTCATTCCAAACTTAAAGTCTGACAGCACCAAAATATAACACATATATTTGAAAAATATTGTTCCAATGAACACTGTGACTGTTGCATCAATATCAATTGGATTGATTTGTATCCTGAAGAAGGCGTCATTATTGGTGTTGTGTTATCTGCGGTTATTTCAGTATTGTAAGAAATGCTTTAAATGCGAGGTTATCATATAAACTGGATTTGACAACTTCAACTTGTGCATTAACTGCATGGCAGACAAGGTTTGGAAGGAGACGACTCCTTATATTCTGATATCGAGAACCATAATGTTGTGGTGACTGATTTCTTTCTTGTTCCGAAACCATAGTCTCGAAGCAGTCAATTTTCATCTCTAATCGACGATGGTTAAGGCTTTCGCGGCCGAGGTTTTCAGTGTCACTATTTTTCGGGTTTAAAGGCCGTCGATTTTTGCCGTACCACTGACGCGAGTGGCTGAGTGATCGAAGAAAAACTCAGGATGTATAAAACTTCTGAAGAAGTTAGCCACCCGCTCCAGCGAAATGTCACGAAGAAATTACAAAAATCGACGGCCTTCACCAAAAAATAGAGAATCAGTCGCAGTACTTTTAGAAGGTCTATATAAGACGTAATTTCCCAGGCTCCGGTGATAGTTTGTTTTTATGCAGGTTATCAAAAACTTGTTGATGAAGGCTGCTGGATCTTCTCTTTTGAAAATCTGATTTACTATGAGGTCACATGCTCCAATGAAATCATCTAGCTCTGCTGGTTCACTTTCAAATTTCGGGTTGGCATCCAAATAGCTTGTTTGAAGAACGGTCATTTTGTCAGTTTGTACCTGGTTATCGTTTTCAGATGATTCGTTATGGATATTGATATTTGGAATCAATTTCAGACATAAAATGTGTATTAAGAGGTGTCATTGATAACGATTGAATTGGGATGATGAGCAGTCACTAACATATAATTCTCCAGTATCCCCATTGGTCCAAATGTTCCTGAAGTAGTAACTCAAATATCATACGTGAGAGATCTGACCAGAATCACTCCTGCTCAACTACTGCCACTGGAGAAATTAATTGAGGGGTTCTGGTATTCCAATGGGTTATTCACTGGTAATCCAATTATTGATTGGCACTGATAATCCAACAAATTGATTGGTACTGATAACCAAAAGCTTTGTTTCAACTGTATTTAGATTTTTTATTTGAATGTTCGATGTTTGTTCGGTTCTTAGGAGTAGTTAGTAATAACTTTATGAGAGCTTTCGAAATGCATTTTTGGGAAATGAAACTTGCTTTAAAACCCTCAGAGTTGGGTCATAATTATATTTTACTAGCAATTTCGAAAGAAAAGGTACAATTTCAACCCAATATCTTGGTAGTCAGCGTGAGATATTTGATGTACTCTGGAAAATTGTGTTGGCTATCTCTAACATAGGTAGTCTGTACATAACATGTCTTCTATTCTGCACACCATCTAGAAATTAAAATAAAAAAAAATTCTATCCCTTTTTCTGCACTTTTTTTCAATGAAAAATGGTAAATTTTTGAAATATTTTTGTATCAAAAACAGAACAGAACTGCTACAAAATTTCGATGCATCCACCGTTGCAAACCGTCGTTTTCTGCACTATTGAATACATCAACATTTCGATGCGTGTAAAAAAAAACATCGACACGACGTTAGTCACATTGAAAAGGAAAAGTGCAGAAAATGATAGTTATTTTGCCTTTTTTTCGCCACAAATTCACTACATCATTTCGAAGCCATTTTTTGGAGGCAAAAACAATGCGTTTTTCTCCAGTCAGGTTGGGAGAAATGAAATGCAACATTTTCAATCAACACATTCATTCAGTCAGTCATTTATCCATAACATTAGCCTCGTAACGATGAGAATATTCATTGAGTGCATTGGAGCAGGCTGGAAGTATTTGGTTATACTTCCCATCAAATTGCGGTAGTATAAACAGAAATTAATGTTGGCCATCAAGCGATTATTGACTTCCATGATCTTCATCTTCCATTATTCCAAAGATGACACCGTGCTTCTTCAATATGAACACATGTTTTGTGTACCCTTGCTATGATCGCTGCAGTCGAAATTATGTCATGTTTTTTTCTAATGATTTAAAATTTCAGATAATTTTACATCTGAATATGTATTTGGATTCGATTCGAATGCAGAATAGAATTCATGATAACAATAATCTCAAAAATAAATATACACCCAGCAATAAGTGTGAGGACTTTCGAACATGAAATGTGGAACTCATTCTACACATTTATTATTTATTATCTTTCTTTGCTCCTTAAAGAATCTTGTCTTCGATGAGTTAATTGTATTCACAAGACTCGCGGTTATTAATTCAATCAATATTATAGTATTTCTGATATTAATAGTTATATGAAGCGACTACATTTCTTGAATAAAAAAATTCTTCGATGAATGTTTTTGCTATTTTTGATAATCAGGATTTCACCAAGTGAATTGCATTCATTTATTCGAATTATGTTTACCTGGAAGTTAAGAGTTGGTTTTCCAAAAATAAGTTTTTAAAAAGTTTATTTTATTCAAAAACACGTGTTACAATAAGGAGGTATCAAGTCAGACTGAATATAAAAATGAAAATTCTCATAG
>WOGO01009361.1:0-10245 GCA_015342085.1 Leptinotarsa defecta
TGAAGATTTGTCTCTCTCTTGTAGATACTTTCACGGGAGGTGTTCAAGTGACTTGGCATATTTGATTCCACCAAGAGCGGTACATATCAGAAATACGTGACGGACTGTGGCTGCTCATCGTTTTGAGGTTCAACTCAGTACACCTAGAACTTAACCGTTTGAGAACTCTTTCACTTGGAGAACTGCGTTTATGAGGAATAAACTTCCATTTTTCCATTTTTGGAAATCCATTTTTCCAAATGGATTTCATCACTACTTTCTCCTAGTCACCGCTCTAAGACCGCCTTAAGGATTTTCCTGTAGTGCTTGTGTTCTCTCCTTAAAAAAACTGAAGAAACCTCTATAAAAAAATTTCTCCATGTATCCAATGCCCAGATAGATACAGATGGACACAGATGAACATTGGATACATGGAGAGATGTATGGTTTCGACGAGATTCTCGACGAGAACAAATTTTTTCACTCAGAAAATCTACTGTTTTCCAATAAACGAATTGTGAAGGTAACCACATATGTAAAGTTGGTTCGATTCCTATTCTGGAATAGCTCGCAAAAATGTTGACTAATTTTAATCGCATTTTAACCAACGTGAATGAGATAAACTATACAGATACAAATATACTGTTACAATGAATATATTCTATCACAAGCAGCGTGGAAATGTTGATCTTTGTTTTTGATATTGGCCACCAGATCAAGAACTACTTTGAAGGAAAAAAGTCAGAAACGAATATCCAGAATGACTAATTTTTCAATTCGTTCACACTGGATTGTTGAAACCAAAATAATTTTTATTTCAATTAGATCTACTACTTTCATTCTTATGTTTTTTGTTCCGAAGTAACATGAAAATTGGGATCTCTCAAGTTAGTCTTACCTTTCAACGTGTTAGGAATCATACGTTAAATGGTAAGACTTCGTTAATTCTTAGCTCGCACAAGTTTCCACTTCTGAGGGTTGTCGTTCGTAGGGGTACGACAGCTGGTTAACGGAAAAACAGATTTTAAACAGATTTTATTGACCATTCTAAATAACATCATAGTCCCCAACGAAAAAAGAAATTAGTCGGTAATTCTGCAAGTGAGTTCACGAATGACGACAAAGAAAGATTGGGTAATTGATGTGAGAAGTGAGAGGTTAGTATTTTTATTTACTTATCTTTGAGTGGTAGCTACGCTTACATACATTATTTATAAAAATTGATAGTTGATAAAACGTGTTCTAAAATTCATAGACGAGTGCACCAATTGATGTAGTGGATTTATCTGTTGGTCCATTGGAAATGTTAGCGCATTTTTAATGATTGATTCGGAACTTTTCTCTTGAATTTGGTTCAATATACATTGAAAAGAGTAGAATAATACATTTCTTTACGATAAGTTATCTCAGTCACTACGAAATATGGAGAAGAAAACAACTCTTCGAAAACTTTGTCAAACTGAACCGTATTGTTAAAAGAGATTTATGAAGTATAACACGTTCAATGACGCTAATTATTAGAAATAATAATAATACATTGTCCTTATTACCTTGGTATACATAAAATATTTGTGTATTGAGTTTCTATGAAACTTTTCGATACATTTTTATAGACTAGTTTGGTGTATTTGAATGAAACGTTTATCAGAAAGATAAAACTTGACCTATTCAGGTAGAACCACTTACACGTGTTTGTGTTGATATACACAGAGTGACTTCGGAAACAGTGTAGATAAATATGACAGGAATGATACTGAATAAAATGTAGTTGAAATTATTTTATTTTCCGGCCACTTCAAAAATTTATTATTTTGAGAAACATCCTGTATATTTTACAGAATTAGATTTTACATAAAATTCTAGACCTATTCCACACTTTGTACCCATTTTGAATACTTTCCGAAATATTTGACATTTAGTATGAAAAATTTAAAGAATATTTTTCATTTGAATATATTTCTCATTACTACTATATGTTTCTTGTTTTTGCTATGCTAGAAAAAGATTTTTACTGAAAGTCCAAATTTGTCAATATTCCATAGAGGATTTCCTCGGAAGCTATCGAATATTTATATTTGAAAATTGGTCAGAAGATGCTGATAAAGAGTTCCAGTGTTCTTATTTTTTTTTATCGTCCAGTTTCGTTTTTCAAACGTACCGATATCACCGTAACTCAAAGTGAATACATGTTTCAATAACAATTCTATCTTATCTCGGTTTGATATCATATCAGTTTATAACCTGATGAAACTGTAAAAACTCAAAAAACATGGAAATCAAATATCAAGATAGGCAAATACACAATGTTGATTTTGATGAAACGTCATAATTTTGCTTCTAAAACTTATGAACTTTCATCATTACGACTTCATGTCAAGAATAAGATGAATCTTCTCATATCATCGATGATAGTATAAAAAGACATTCATTCGCTTCTTTAATTCCCAGCCATAGAGAGGGTTTTTTTTTCAATCTGTGTTTGAAAGTTACTTTGCATGATCTTTATTTCACTGTATAGAGCTAATGATTTCATATTGATTGGTTTCTTTTTTTCTTTGGAAGATTCCCACATTTTTTTGTATAAAGATGAAGAAGTAGAAAGTCAAATCCATGCTTTCCCAAAAATTAATCCCTTCTGATTGTTAGATTTTTCTAAACCGATATATTATTGTTAACACATATTAGTGTCCTCCCTGTCGGTCTGATAAACCAAAAACTATTTAATGGATTTTCATACGATTTTCACCAATGGACGGAGTGACTCAAGAGGAAGGTTTATGCCTAAAATTAATGACTTTTTTGTAAATTGGTAGAAATGTGACTTATCCTTGAGAAGTCGGGGCGGTGGTGGCACATATTGTTCTCTTTTTGAAGACCTATAAAAAATTCCGCGATGGTATGTATCTATCTTTAAACGATAGCTCACTATTTCTATTTTGATGTTTAAAATAATGATTACATAAATACAGGCCGTTTCTTTTATCATGCGGTAACATTGCTATGTTCTAAACCGTAACTGATACGAAGACGATTAAATGGAAAGAAAGGTAACTGTCATTGGAAACAATACAATGGTCGAAGTTAATTCACGAGGACTCTCGCCTTCTCGAGTTATACAGGGAAAACCAAAAATGCAGTTTTTCGTTTTTTTTTCGAATGGAATTTTTATTTCGGAGAGTATCAAAAAAAGGAAAAAAAAATTATTCTATTCGAAGTGTACTATGACGATGTAATAATAAATATTCGATAAAACGTTTTGTGTCAGCATGGCCACCATCAACTTTTTTTCTTAAATACGAACCTGTCTTTTTTATTACAGATATTTATGAAACAATAAATTCATATTCCAAGGGTATATCACATTTTATCTTTTTATAGTGTTTCATTTGAAATAACTCCCATCATCAGTGACAACAATTTTAAATTACGGTCCTGTCGTTACTTCTTTTGTAAATTGTTTCGATTTCTTCAAAATATAATTCAGACAAACCAATAAATTCGAAAGGTAGGTACCCCAACACTATGAAAAATTCGTACTTTTTCTTGAGTTCTATTCAATGAACTCGATGGCTACTCGGATGAATTGCCACTAAATATCCGCCATGAAATACAATATTTTCAACAGAACGGCGCTCATCCCCATAATGCAGCAGTATTAAGGAAACATTTAGATTCAATATTCCCAAGAAAATTGATTGGAAACAATGGACCAATTAACTGGCCAGCTCGATACCCAGATCTTACTCCTTTAGATTTTTCTGTCTGAGGATACATAAAGGATAAAAATTTTTCAACACCAAGTACAGATTTCGACCATTTCAAACAAAGAATAAGATATGTATATATTAGTAATACAGCTATTAGTATTTTACACCTATAATGCTAGAAAATTGCCACGGAAATTGTCTGGACTGACAACTTATGAGCATTCAACAAAGAGGTGGTCATTTCGAGCACTTATTTATTGTAGATTGCCGTGTAGCTTTGATTTTCCGTATTGGTTTCATTTTTCCCAAAAGTCAATGATAAAATCAATTGTTTATATGTTTGATTGTTGTCACAGATCTGTCTGTTTAAAATCTGTTTTTCCGTTAACCATCTGTCGCACCCATACGAACGACAACCGTCAGAAGTAGAAATTTGTGCGAGCTAAGGATTAACGAGGACTTACCTTTTCACGTGCGATTCCTAACACGGTCGGTCACTGATGATGGTGGTTATTTCAAATGAAATGCTATAAAAATATCAAATGTGATATACCCTATGATTGTGAATTTATGTCGCAACAATGTCGGTAATGAAAAAGACAGGTTCGTATTTAAAAAAAAAGTTGATGGTGGCCAACTTGAGATGAAACGTGGTTGACAGCCAGCCATGGGGAAATAATTATAATGAATTGACTGATGACATAGCAAAGTGAGAGTAATGTCCAAAAATTGACATGATAAGACTGTTGAAATGTATACGCTAATCTGTAAATATGTCAAGTACTCATTATAATTCTTAATATGTAAATTTAATGTTAATTCCTCAAAACAGTGGCAAGACGCTCCAAAGTAAAAGAAGGCCAGAAGAAAAAATTGAAATTGCAAATATTATGCCGTGACTTTTTCTCCTTCATTTTGTTACCCGCTAGTTTAGGTTTAACGTACACGGCTATGAATAATTTATTATTCCTGTTTGACCAATTCCAGTTGTACTTTTTCTTCAAATTTCAGAGAATTGCGAAACTTCCCATACAGCAAATGTTGCAAAACTTCATGCATACAATTACATATAAAGTACTTTTCATTTCCGATTGGGATTCTTTACTTTGCAGTAGGTGCATAACAATTTATTCAGGTCAACACGCGTATGTGGGTTACAATTTCAACGAAAATACTATATACAGCAAGAAAAAATCTCCCGCATTGTTTCAACAACAATGGCAGTTCTTCGAGGAACTGCGCGCCATTTCGTTATATAACAAGCGATTTTAAATGAAAATTCGATAGCACTGCGGCATTTTACACTTTCTATGCCGTATTGCTTTATTCGCCCACAATTTATTATTATCCACGAGCCATGATTATGCGTACGTTTAGGTCTTGTTGATGATTATATATTTTATCGACGTAATTGCGTATTAATTTCACGGTTGCAGTTGTGAATTGATTACAAATTATTAGATTCGATAATGACGTAAGACTTTTTGGGAATCGATTTAGGAAGTTATTTTCTATTGATTTCAGTAATAACCAACTTGTGGAGCTTCCATTTCGATTCTTGGTTTCGTAGTAGTACAGTATTAATTTCAGTAATTCATGTACAAATTGTGTATGAATATTAGGAAAAGTAAATTTTTCACTAGGATTTTTATGTTCTCCAAGACGTTTTCCTCTAGTTATTTGCTAAAGAAGAGTTTTTTCCACAGCACTAGATCTATAGAAGAGACGGTGGGAAGTAGCCTACACGTTCATAAGATTTGTCACCCCTTGATATTTTATTGTTGGGATATATAGAGCAAAATCGATGAAATAGAACCTTCATTTTCACATTTTAAAAAATTGGAACCAAGTGCCATTGAATTTCTTTGGAAAGGTTTCAAAATTGTTTGTATAAGTTTTGTTCTCCTTGACCTGCAATTCTTTATTGAGTGTCTCAGCTCGAAGAACAGAAGATGGCTATGCATTAAATTTACAATCGTAACATACTGGTGTCAGAATCAATTAAAAATACAAATAGTAAAATGTAACGTGTATGTAATTTATTCAATTGAGAACTAAGAAAAGTGAAAAAAACTTCAAATGTATTTTTTACAAAGCTACTACAATAAAAAATCTACTAAATATGGATTAAATGATGATTATTTATATTGATTGAAATAAAATCTTATTTCAGTTCTGAATTCTACTCTATTGGATAGATTGATGAAGATCTTTCAACGTGATGGGGGTTCTTAACTCGATAAATTTTCTACATAAAATGACGACAGATGTTTTTAACAACTGTGAAGTTCACACTCTATCATACGAGTCAAAAATTATTTATATTTTCGAATCATCAAATACAATTGATGCTTCACTATTCTAATTATCATCCTTGACTCAATACTTAATTAGAAAGAAGTGGAATATGCCATAGGTACTTTACGTTTTACGTTATCTATCAAATATTGTTTTCTTTCTATAAATCTAATAGTATCCATCTTGCGTCTGCATATGACTATTTTTCTCCGGAAAAATCTTTTGGGATTTACGTAAAGTCAGTATTTCAAGATATTGTTGAAAAATGTGTTGCTAAATTGGTTCAGTTGTATTAGTTATAATAATAATGAATATGTTTATTGTTTCACAACCAATCACATATGACCTCTATTAAGTTAGCAACGCCATTTACATAATATAATCAAAAATGTAGGTATTTTATTGTCGAATAATTATCAAGAATTTTAATTGTCGTGCTTATATTTTTTATATAGGGTAGCTTTCTTGTCTTGATATCAAGTTAGCACAGCCACCCTAGTAAAATTCCTGATAAATCACAAATGTTGAAGCTTCTGTTACTAATTTTTGTCGAACCATTGTCGAAACTGTTACCTTAAAATCTCTGAAAAATCCACAAAAACGACTTTCTCTGGAAAGTATTGCATTTTTCGTGTTATAAGAATATTTTGCAACATGTGGCAACACCCTAATACGTATATTTGATTTCTTTATTTACTTTTTTCAAAAAACGTAAACGGAAAAAGCCAGAATTGATCTATAGCATGGTGATAAATGTTTAGGTTTACAGTTCAAGTATTTTTAAATAAAGAAACATAAAGAAAAAGAAAGAAGGGTGCCGTATGGGAGCATTTTGAAGGAAAAATTGCAAAGGGAAAAAGTGGATACTGTACCTAAGAGGAACACATGAAATGCATCAGAAGTGACGTTACAGGTGGAGTCATTTCGAGTTTTGCACATACTCTTCAAATGAATGGGATGTAGAACGCTTGCCAATCCCAACGAGTTTAGATCCTCCTGGTCGGTAGCTAAAACTTATGATGCACTGTTTGGAACCTTTGGTGTAGTAATGAATATTACTGGATTTTTTTCCCAACACCAAATCGTTATTTTTAATACCTCGACACGTGTTTCGATCACCAAGTGATCATCTTCAAAGAGGAAGATTAAAACTCAGTTTTAATCTTCCAATGCCACAAAAACCCAGGCATCGGCTTTCTCCAAGCAGATAAATGTCCCCGAACTTTTTTATAGATACATTCTATATAGTTTTTCTTCTCCTCATTCACTGTGGTTACGATTATGATTGAATATGAGGTGTCCTGCAGTGAAGTGAGTTAATTCCTTTCCGACACGCACTTGATCGTTTTATCGAATCTGAAAACTTGCTACAAAAAAACCTTTCTGGCGGCATCCAATTTACGGCTTTCAAAATTTCACTTCCACCTATATATCGACGATGTCCGAAAAGTTGCTGCCTCGACCACTTTCCTGTCGAATTTCAAGCTGAAAGCGTTCAAGTCATGATTCATAAAAGTTCGCAGCTCGGGTATCCATAGTATCCATTGTTCGGGATAAAATAAACTACCAAAAGGTCTTTTTACGTTTTATGTTTCCTGCCATAGCCGAAAGAAACGTTTCGTGGATAAAGGGAGGATTTTGTTTTCGAAATTTTCTAATAATCGTAAAACAAACTGCGTAGGCTGATATCGCCGTTTGGAGGTTATGGTATATCGTTCATTCGCATACTCCTAAAACGATTGATGTGTTTTCATTATTTTTTAACGATGTTTTATACATTATATTTGTGGCTTGATGCTTTATGCGAGATTGTTTATGAGATTTAAATTATTCGATATTTACAAATGGAAAATGATTAATTAGTTTTGATGCTTGGTCGATAGGTTGTAGTAGTCTGAAGTAATAAGAGACATAAAAATAAAAAACCTTCTGAAAATCAAGAGAAGTGCTTGCTGTTTAAAGTTCTGCGATTTGAATAAAATCCCAGAACTTTAAAATCGTAAATAATAATAATTTTACCTACCTATAGAGGTAGAAGATACCAGGTAGAAGAAAAATAGAACGTTGTAAAATGTGATAGGTATGTGCGTTGTGAAACTTGAAATACATAAAAGTAATATATTAAAATGAGAGGAAAACATTTCAAGAAAAGTGTATATACGCCGCAGAATTCTGTGCACAGAAGAAAACTGAATAAAACAACGAATGGACAAAATTTTTGAACCAATATATAGTGAAATAAAAAAATATACGGCACAGAGGGAGTTCCTTGTATACAAAACACAAAGAGGTCGAACAAAAAAGTAAACAGTAAATGAGTCAAAATAGTTTCATTGAACCGAATGAAGGCTATAAAGCAAACAACATAATGCTGAAGTGCATGAAAGAAATAGAAATAGGATTAATGGAAAAAATAAAGAAGTTGAAAATTATGAAAAGGGAACGCTGGAAAAAATGTTCACAAGAAAGAAGACCAACTCAAACCGTATATATGCATAATAGGACAAACATTGAATGTATCTGAACAATCATCATCCAGATCCAAGAGACATAAATAACTTCATAACTACAATATCAACAATGTGAAGAATGAAATTTTTTCAACGACAAAACACAAGCACTACAGGAAAATCCTTAAGGCGCTCTCAGAACGGTTCCTGTGCAAAAGTACCGATTCACATTGAATTTGAATCGCTGGAGATCAAATCCATTTGAAAAAACTTTCTCAGGAGGTTTATTCCACATAAACGCAGTTTTCCAAATGAAAGAGTTCTTGAACAGTGAAGTTCGAGGTGTACTGAGTTGAACCTCAAAACGAGCCACAGTCCGCCGCGTATTCTTGATATGTACCGCTCTTAGTGGAATAAAATGTGCCAAGTTACTTGAACATTTCCCGTGAAAGTATCTATAGAAGAGAAACAAATCTCCAACCTTTCTTCGATGTTTGTTCCAGACTATCAAGGTTGCAAGTGATGTTCGTGTTCCTGGTTGGAGACACGAACACGCTCTTTTCTGGATGGAATCCAGCAACTTCATGGTATGCTTAGGGGCGGAACTCCGTCAATGAGAGCAGTCGAGCATCAAAAGTTGCTGAGGTGTGTACAGTTTTCTAGTTCGGAATAGTGTTCCAAGCTTTTGAGAAGCAGTCTTCGCAGTTCCAGCGACATGATTGTGCTAAGGCATATTGATGTCCATTTTGACCCCCCAACAAACTTATCGAGGCAGAGAGCGGAGAGCGAAGAAACAATACGACGAATTTCAGTTAACACCAAGCTATTTGATGCAGATAAAGAAATGATCGACGTAAAAGAAAGATTCAAGAATGCAACTATTGGTCATGGTAATAAACAATAATGAATAATATTTTTAAAAACACCCTCTAATAGCTACACAAATTGAAAAATAAAAATTAATTCGAAACTGATTTAAGATTCTGTTCAACATCGATAATAAGTCCTAAGGCTTGATGTAACTAAACCTATTTACAAAAAAAAATTTTTGTTGTAAAAAAGCATGGGATGCTTCAAATTATATTTTTATTATGTCTCCAATCTGGAAAACAGCTCCTAACCAAGTATTTATAACGATTAGTATTTAGCACCCCACGCTTCTTACATCGAAATTTTTTTTATAGATTTATTCTGATTTCATACTTATTAATAGTCATTAGTTACATCAAGCTATAGGACTTGATGTTGCTATTAAATCGTGATATTTTAGTTCTTCAAACTATTATTTATTCTCCTCTTTTCAGCCCATTTGTGTACAAAGTTCAAAATAAATCTGCCCGTTTAAAGTTAGTCAAAATCGAGTCCAAAGGAGTCGGTCACAGACAAACATACAAGTGCACCTAATAAAAGCGTGGTAATAAATATAGTTTAAGAAACTAAAAAACACGCTTTTGAAGAACATCGAACTGAAAAGTTTTTTTTTTTAATAGGCTTAAAACAATAACGAACGAAAAATACTAGAATTATTGTGAAAAAAGCAATGGGTGCTCGATATACAAAAAATATGGAACAAAGTGCCCACGCTTTTTTTACAATAATACCAGTATTTTTCGTTCATTATTATTTTAAGTTTATTTAAAAAAATATTTTCGATGTTCTTTAAAAGCGTGTTTTTTTAGTCTTTTTAAACTATATTTATTTTATCTTGGGATCAATCAGCAGGCGAGCAAAGGAGGGTTACAATAAAGGTAGCAGGCACACGTGTAGAGCGTCATCTGCCCGCGAGTAGATCCAGCAATAATGTCGATATA
>WOGO01009362.1:0-10244 GCA_015342085.1 Leptinotarsa defecta
GGATCTCAATCCTCTCGATTTCTCTATTTGGGGCCGTTTACAGCATTTTGTTTATCGTACTCCTGTTCGCGATGCAGAGGACTTGAGAAACCGCATCATCGATGCGTGCAGTGTAATCAGAGAGACTCCAGGAATATTTGAGCAAATACGTGGCTCAATGCGCCAACGTCTAAACTCATGCGTAATGTCTGAAGGTAGACATATTGAACATTTACTACATGTAAATGTATTAAACATTTCTACATGTTGCGTGCTTTGTTATTAATAAATTAGTTTTGTTTATTATCCTTTAATCGTTTGATGCAGGTACTAACTACAAAATAACAATAAATCCAGTTCGCATTTATGACGATGTATCTCTATAGTTGTTGGTGAAATAATTTTTTGCTGCGAACTGGTTCATTTTGGGCAATAAAACCGAGAAACATTTTGCGTTTTCCACCCCTTACAACTATGGGGTAAACGAAATAAATGACTGACTAAGTGTCTTTTTGGTAGTACAAAACGTCAGTTTAATTTCAGTATTGTAACTTCTTCAGTTCTTGTGAAAAAAATTGTTATACAAATTTTATGTACCTCCTTCAAGGGGCTGTATCTTAACGAAGATGAGGAATCACCTCCTCAAATGTTGAACACTTATTCAGTTACACCCTGTATTTGCACTTTCTCGAGTAAAGGTAGCTGTATCTTCTTCTATCATGGCCAGCACATTCTCTTTTACTTCTACCGTTCTTACTGTCATTGGCTTTCCTGGTCCTCCATTTCGCTCCAATGCTCCTGTTTCACGAAGCCGTTGATGAATACTTTGGAAGGTTTTTCTATTAGGCACATTCCGATCAGGAAATCGTTCACTGTACAACCGCCTAGCTTCCAATGAATTGCCATCAGCAAGTCCAAACATGAAATGCATGTCAGCCATCTCTGCGTTACTATATCCATTCATGATAGAGGACTTCACTAACAAGACTTCAAATATTTAACACAGAAAATGCACGTCAAATAGGTTTCAACCTATTAGACACATACAAATAATCACTTACGAGACATACTATTCAAATTGAATGTCTGCAGCCGTTTGTAGTAATCGGAATGCTGTTGATAGGTGTCAACGGAATTGTTAGATTGTACGCTATGCTTTTATTTTGGCTACGTTGATAATTTTAAAATTACAAAAATTGTTATTGTCAAAATTCTTTTTCACTTTGAAACAAAGCGTCCTAATAAAAATAATCAAGAGACAAAATATCCTTTAAATAGTCCAAAGAATAGTCCCATATTTTTTTGCCGCAAGTTTAACAAACACCCTGTATATTTATGTAATTGAAAATATATACACTTAATATATACACCTAAGATAAATACACCCTTCAATTTTAGTTATTTTTTAGACCTTTGCCACACTTTTCGCAATACTCAGTCCTAGTGACAGCATCAAATCCAGCCTATTGTGTTCTTGCGAAAAGGACAAATTCACGATATTTTGCCTCGCGTTGATGATACCGAAGTGAGTTATTTGAAAAAGTTACACAGAAATACGTTGGAGATACCAAATATCTTATTTTCGTTGATTGTATTGAATGTTGATACAAAAGGAAATGCTGATGATGACGTTATCAATAAATTATTCGCACACTCCAGTCAAACATATTTCAACTTCTGTTGGATTATGACTCTTATTGCCATACCAAACATTTTGCATTCAACTATGCATTTCTCTTCCAATTTTTCTGGTCTTGTCGTTCTTAAACCTCCCGTAGCATTCACACTGTTTTCGTTTATCAAATATTAACTCCAATGTTCGATAAATTACCATTCTCACCTTGTACTTGATATCGATTGAACCGCATTGGCCACAGTGGTTGCACTACAAAAGAAGCATTACTGCATATCTGGAAGCTATTCGACCCTCGAAAAGTCGTCTTGTTTGAACAGATGTAAACCGCTCACAAAGGAATGGGTAATACTAAGAGGAAATCTTTCTAGCTGAAGAACACCCTTGGCGATCATATCCACCTTCGATGGCTCGATGTGCACACACGACAATTTTCAGCTATTCAAACTAATGAAAAATTTATGTTTGTTTTGAAAAGTGAATTAGAGTACTAGAAACGATTGGAACTGTCGCTTGAAATCTTTTAAATATGTGTTTTGTTTCCAGGAAAACTGAAACGAGCAATATGCTTATATTAAAAAATGATCTTTACTCATTCAACATAATAGAAATATAATTTGAAAACTGATTTTATCACGAAGAAATATCTTTAACATGCTCTTTCCTGAAAATAATATGGGAATACAGCCGTATCAGTGCGTGACATTTTAAAACTTTTAAACTTCAAAATACCGTATATATACACATCACAGGCGTTAAAACTCCGCCACTGTAACAATGAATTCCGCCAGCCGATCACAGTTAAATCTGATTGGTCAGCGTGAGGAGACTTGTTTATTTTACCCAATTTACCCAATGATCATGTTTTAATCATGCAACTATCTTTGTTTAAGTCACTCAGTATGTTGTATGTATATAATTTAGTTTGGAAATTTTCCCTACATTCCTAAATATTGATTGTAACCTGTGCAATGAGAATGTTTGTAGAACATCCTGTGTTTTAGTTTAAAAACAAAATTTATTCTGTTCCTACAAAAACCCAAATTTCAAATGAAATTTTATTGGAAAAATATAAATCAGTGACCTGCCTGCGTCGCGTCTACTATAAGACGACGGGAGACGATGCAGGGGGTATAGGGGCGGTCTAAGCAATGAAGCGCCTTCGCCGAGAACGCGACCTGAACGCGGGAGAACGTGTGAGGGCAGACGTCGTTGACGGTTGTGTTAGTTTCGCGAATTTCTTTTCAGGTAACACAATTCGGTTCTCGAAGCTATTCAATACTTAGTGTAGTTGGCATATTTTTTCAGTTACTGTATTTTTAAGGTGAAAATATAAAATACTAGCTGTTGCTCGCTCTTATATTAACGTACAGCCGAAGCTACTGAACCTATAATCTTGAAATATGCAGGTATCTTCTTTGTATAGCGTATATAAGCATCAAGAAAGGGAATCAGAAATTTCCACCTCCAAACGGGAAAATAGGGGTTCAATAGTTGGGTCAGATTTTCCTACGGTATCCGAAAGTATGATCACATAAGTCCGTCCTTTCGAGATTCTGGCTGGCTTTCACTCAAATATCTAAGAGCAATTCATTTGCTTAGTTTCACGCATAGAATTCTTGTTTCGGGATATCCGCCTTACTTAGGTGAAAGACTGGTTGCACTATCCCACAGTGGCAATTCTCGTAATAGGCATACTTTGCTCATTCCCAGGCTTTCCACGGCAATATTTACTCGAAGTTTCTCCTACAATGCGGCAAAGTTGTATAACACCATCCCTACAGACTTTAAAGAAATTTCAATGAGAAACTTTGAGAAAAGGTACGACTTTATTGCTTTGGTGGAGACATAGCTTTCAGATGACGTAAATAATCCCGAAGTCATCCCTAGTGACAACCATGTGTATGAAAGTGACGGAAACTTTGCAGATACTGAAACTAGTCGTGGGGGTGGTATCCTACTTGCTGCCAAATCCAAGCTTAACACAATGTCCCTAGACTTGAGTGAATTGAATAGCCTGATCGATGCCCTTGGGTGCAAGTGCCTGTTTGATTACTTTCTGATTCATGTGTATGTTCTTTATATCCCTCCCAAAGGATGGAGCAACTCGAACAAATATTGGCCCTCCAACAAAATATCATCATAGATATGTTCCAAACATATCTATCAGTAATGTATATGATAACAAAGCTCAAGTTATCCTGAACTCCTTCGGGAGACATCTACATTCAGTGATCAGCGATATGCTTCTTGTAATTAATAAGGAAAATTTCACTTCTGTCGATGAGGATCAATATCACCCTTCTCTCGTTATAAATGTTCATGTGATTGGATTAGCCTCTAATGCTTTTCCCACCGATTTTCAAAATAAATCCCACAACTTCAAGAAAGCGAACTCCCAAGAACTTTATCAATACCTAATCTTCATTAATTGGGCCTTTTTAGATCACTTAACTGATATAGATGAAATATGCAGTGAGTTTTATGCTATATTATATAGTATTTTTGATATCTATGTCACCCTATGTCCTACTGGTACACGCAGGACGTTATTTACTGTTCGAAATTGAAATCATATTATTTATTACGCTATAAAAAACTGGCAACTACAGATTTTTCCAAAATTTCTTCCGTCTCAAAAACCAAATAAGAGTAGCCTAACATAACAACCAACATTCTGTTGAATCAAATGTTCACAATGACCCCAAAAGCTTCTGGAATTTCGTTCAACGCAAAAAAGGATCTTCTAGAATACCCACTAGAGTATTTATGAATGACACCATCCTAGATGCCCCTCAAGACATAGTAAACGGTTTTGATGCGTTCTTTAGCAGTGTTTTTTTTTCCACCATACAAATGTTGCATCCAACTCTGATACTGCGTCAGGAGAAAATATTATCATAACATCTTTCACAGAGGAACAAGTAATACTCTCACTTAGGAAATTACCCAATAAAATGGTCTCTGGATATGATCTTATTTTCAGCTTCCTAGTGAGGGACTGGATATTCTTATGGCTGGAATTAAATCAAATGAGAGAATTAATATAATTACGTAATGTCATCCATGACATGAGTCTGATGAAAGATAAGACAAATGTCTTCAAGGTCCGCACCTGAGGATGTTTGGAGAACATACCGAATACTAGAAAGTGTTATTTGTATAATTCAATGTTTATATGAAAGCAGTTGTTTCGTGAGGACTTTTCTTCCAGTGTGTATCTTGAAGTAATCAATACATCTTTGTTGGGAGTTTATTTCGAAATTAATTGTTTTATCCTTCCTTTGAAAGTTTCTCACATTTTTTGTATAAATTACTCCGTCCTAAAAACATACCCCCTTTAATTCAAACAAAATGATATTTTTTTCGACGCAGTAGAGTAGGAATAGTATATCAATATTTTGTTTTAAATTCTTTTTTGGAAGAGAGCCAGTGTCAATTGAAATATTTGTTTTATATCCAAGATATTATCAAGCGTGATCCACCCATCTGATGGTAGGTAATTGCTTTTCTGAATATTATTTTCAAAATCCACATGGTATTATAACAAGAATAGATTTCTTATTTTTTGGAATAAGTAAGTCCCCTTTGCTATGCTTTGTTATGCCGAGGTACCCGATTTCTAAAGTTATTAAAATTTCAATTGTCTTTTTCTGATTTTTTGTAAAAGTTGAATGTAAAAAAATTTGCGTGGTTGTATTGAGTACGGTGGTAAATCAATTTATATGGCTGTGCATCAACTTTTGGAGAATATCCTTGTGATACCTTGTAACGGGTATCGTGTAATAAACCGTCATGGAGTATTAAACTCTGCTTGAAACACACCAACACGAAACACTGAAAAAAGAGGAAGAACAACAATTTTATATATCCTGCACGTTCCGGTAGTATCAATTTCGTCTTGGAAAAAATAAACGAGCGAGTGAATATAGCCATTAATACTTTCCAATTTATTTTGTAAGGTGAGAATAGCTATCCGAAGTAATGCCAGATTCCAATAACGTTTTACGGAAAATATAAAATGTTCCGAGGGTTGAAATTCCATCTAACGTTTAAATGCAAGCGGCGTAAATGTTTTTACGATTGAAATATAAATTTAGTAGCTAATCCAAACGGCCGCAGGGCTCCCGATGGAGATATACTTTTGGGTTCTCGCCCCGAATCACTGATAGCAATCCTCTGAGGAAAGTGTAGAAGGGTGCTCACACAAAAAGTTCCAAATTCGTTCCTGAAAACTCTCCAGATGAATGAATGTAGTTAAGACGAAGTTGGGCCCTACCTCAGAGTTCGAAAAAAGGCCTTCACTATTCGACAACTTCATTTGAATGTTCAATGGAATTCTTTCTATTTGTATTTTCTTTTGATACCAGCTGTTTCCTATAACTGACCTCTGTTGAATATTCTGTGATATTTTCAGCAGAGGCCTAGTTGAAAACTCGAAATTTCAATTTCAATGGTGCTCCTTTTTCACCAATGTATTCCACACACTGTTGCCAATGCATCAAATAGGTAAATAAATGTAGAACTGACACTTCACGGAGAGCGTGCTCATCTGTCATCTTTATAGTCGTAGAAGGTTTAATATATCATCCTGAAGGGCAACGAATAGCCTATCGATTATTTGGGAAAGGATGGAGTTGATAAAATATCCAAAAACATTATTCTTTCTTCCTTAATTTGATGGTATGAGTTTCCATAAGTTGGCCCTATACGAGCAGCTCTCTACCTGTTGTGTTTTTTCACAATACCGGACGTTTTTTTTGTATTGCTCCTCAGTGGGCATAACCTTGACATTTCATCGAACTTGGCGTGCTTTATTGGTCTTGGCTCTTCTGGGTTCTTCCATTGGGACGATTGGACTTTGATTTCGGTGTCATAACCATATACCTATAATTAAATATATACCATAATATATGGTTTTGTTGATCAAACACTTGTGACTTTTATGCCTCTCACCAACAGAATAAACATGCTAAACAGGTGAAACTGTCAACATATGTTCGATACGAGTGTACTAACTGAAAAAAATCGCTAATCGAATATTCTTAACCCGCGAAATTTGAACATTCACTGTATTCTTTGAACAGTTCACCGACATACAGCGTAGACTAAGGGAAATTTCAGCCGTTATACGTCCTCCCACCTCTACGAGGAAACGAAAACACCGTCCAGAAACTCTGATATGCCCACTTACGGTTTGCGACAGAAGATCAAACAGTTTGATCTTCCTCTTGAAGATGGTCACTTGGTGATCAAAACACGTGTTGAGGTGTTAAAATAATGGTTTGGTGTTGGGGAAAAACTTCAATAATATTCTTTATTATGAGAAACTAATTAATGAGATGTGACAACTTATCTTTACAAAATTCATTTGAAAAACTCTGGAATATGCTTCAAGTCTTGTATATTTATAGGTTTTGTTTTATAGATCTTTCTTAAGATGACCCCATGAGGAAAAATCTAACAGGATGATGTCAAGTCATCTCTCACCTATCCATCTATTCGAGAAAACTGTATTCGAATATTTTCTAATATCAACTATTTTCTTCTACCCATTCCATTTCCCAGAAGGTCGACTCAGATAATTATCAGTTCAGTATAGTATATACAAGTAACTCTCACGTTCAGAAAGACTTAAGTGGAAGTCATGACCCTTCAATAACCAACGGCCTTCGTCGGCAGAGCCAATCCTTTTTACACATTTCATACATTACTTTTCCTTTTTCGCTTTCATCTCTCTCCTCTTACCATTCACTCCTAGTTCAGCTCTTGACTCTTTTCCTCCCATCCATCTTGCTGTAGGTGAGATCCGATGTCCATCCTATAGTCCCCATTCAAACCTTTTGTATATTTCGTTTCCTCATTCGATGTATTATGCCTTCACAGACGTGGAGACTGTCGCGTACAGTAAGGATTTTCTTCAATTACTATGTTGAATTCTGAATATTTACTTGTCCATAAAGAATCGAATCTGGAAACATTATCACACCGTTCATTAAATTACGACTGAAAGGGGTAATATCATTACGTAATGTCATCGATGACATAAGTAGATTGAACTCATTCGTCATTTAACGTCATAACTGATTAAAGGAATTGAGTACTTCAACTTATAGTGTTATCCCGATTGATACTGAAAAGAAAAGTGCCGAAACGTCGTACGTCCACCAGTGAAGATGACAGTGTTCCATAAAAGTGAAATTTAACCTTTTTCATTTACAATATTGTGTAACAATCCGGTGAATGGTGTCTGATTCAATTTCATAACGAATGTTTGGAATACAAACTGAATAGAGAAAAGTGTTTTTTGTATAATTCAGTTCCTTTCATGTAATTCAACTTTTATATGAAAGTAACCTTTTCAAGAGGACTTTTCCTTCTAGTTTTTGTCTGAAAGTTACTTCTTTGCATGATACACACATCTTTAATCGAGTATAAAGTTAGCCTTCTGAAGTTGATTTCTTCCTTCCTGTCTTTGGGAGATGCCTACATTTTTCATATGGAGAAGTAGGAAACCAAAACCTTCCTTCCCCATTGAAATACCTCTCAAACAAGGTTAACCCTCGTACAATTCAAAAGCTCTGATGGGGTTCATTTGTAGAGCAGGAGATTTAAAAGGAGTTTATACTTTTTATGTGAAAAACAAATTTCCAGAAATGGAAAGCAGCCTATGATATTTTGAAACATATTTTTACACTATATAATGTTTGTTGAATAATATCTATATACTGCGGTAAAAATATAAACATATTCTTGCCTCCATCTATGGCAAACAACAGAATTGAGAAGTGGGCATCAGTTAAAAAAAGAAATAATTCGAAAACAAAAAAGATTTCCAGGAATTCAAACAGCTAAATAACGGAAATTGAAACATTATCAACTAAAACAGCAGTAGTTATGGTTAAGACTATGAGGAAAAACAAAACGGAAAAAAGATGATCAATAAACAAATTGGTGAATTGAATAAAAACAAGAATCTTCGTAGTATAAGATGGATGAGTAAGTAATAATTCAGTTTTGAAAATAAACTGATCACAAAACAAAAAACAGAATCTAGATTGTTGAACAACATTTCATAAAGAGAAGTGAAGGAATGTAATTATATTATCAAAATAATAAATCACTCGGAGATCTGTGTACGTGTATAACCTTCTAACATGTACGTATAAAACAAATTTCACGATTCGATTCTATCGAATACCTAACCACTTTAACGCAAAATTGCAGTTATTTTTTCTATTGCAACGCAAGCAATACATATAACGAATTCGTAAGATGAGAAAGCATCCTGTATGTTAATCCATGTTATAAACTATCTTTACGGTAAATTTCATCCAAATTCGTAAATTCATTTTTGTGTAATTGAGTAACAAACATCCAAAATATTGGGTTGTTTCAAAAGTTTTGTCCATTTAAATGGGTCTACTTTAAACTGTAATATCTCATTGAATAGGCATGCAGTTCAACCGAAATGATCGGTTAACAAAGAAAAGAAAAAAATATATTATACGACAATGGAAAGAAAGGAAAATGAAAACCGTGTGACAGTACATAATAATGAGAATGAAATAAAAATAAAAATAAAATAATGTTTATCTCCAATTACTATGGAAAAAATTTAGCTTCAAGACTCAAGAATCAAGAACACTTTCCCGTAGAATCTTTTCTAAAAACTAATGCAGGACTAGATGAATGGCGAGTACAAAAAGCTTCACGAAAAACGACATATTAATTATCTGGTTAAAGAATAAAAATTTTGAAACGTTGAAAATGTTTGTTGATATCGCAAAAAATGTAAATATTATCATGATCACTCAGCCGTACATCCATAACAAACAAAATAGTAATAAATCAATGTATGAAAATAATTTAAACCTGAAACAAAAGCTACATGGATACAGATCGACAAAATGGATGAAAAAGTAAATGGTCCATAAGACCTCACTAAATCAACCAATCAATACCAAGCAGTACTTACCCCGAACAACTTGAACAAAGAACCCAATCAAATTTCAAACGAACCATGAATCTATTCTGATACTTAGATGAACAACACTATAACCCTTTCTGGTGTATCTGCTAGTAATGAAACAGAAGTTAGTAGAAAAATAGCAATTTTTTATACCCGCAACTTTCTCAGTTATCTCTGAGGAACTAAATAAACCTAAGTGTGACGAGTTCTGTATCAAACCAAAAAGTACTGAACACTATGTATCTAATAGAAATAATAAATTTGTAGTCTACTATCAGAATATTCACTGTCTGGGCAATAAGATTCGTCAGCATAAAAATTGGGTGGTTGGGATTCGATGAAGTCGACGAACGTCATTTTTGCCGAGTCCTGATTAGCGAAGGTTCTACCAGTGAGAAATTTATCGAAATACTTGAAAAGATGGTAATCGGTTGGCGAGAGGTCTGGGTAGTATGGTGGTGAGACAGAACTTCGACGCTCGATTCGTTCAGTTTTTAGACGGTGGTTTGTGAAACGTGCCAACGGGCAAAAATCTACATTTGGAAAAACATGAACGGGATCAATGTATAGTGTATAGTTCAAGTAAACGATATAGTGCACCCTACCTTCCAGCAGTTCCCATTTGATAAAATAGTTAGTGAGCTAACCAGTTATATATAA